>CATIWO010178376.1:0-10549 GCA_949673435.1 Macaranga tanarius
GGACAGTTCGGTTCGGAGAAAGTCAAACGGTCAACGGATATTTTCGGGTCTAAAAATTTTTAGTTTGGTTTTTCGGAATAGTTCGGGTTTTCCGCGACCCGCGCTTAGCCCTACTTATGATCACAGAATATCATAAATAAAAAAAAAATCCTGAAATGCATAAAACATATATAATAATTCAAATTTTGTTTTTACTGATTTATAAAAAAATTAAGATAATAAACTATTTGTAAAATTTTTGAAATATACATACTCACACAACACATACATATATATAAATATATATAGTAAATTATCGGTTCTGATTTCGGTTCTGCAGTTCGGAGCAGTTCGGTTTGGTTCGGTTCTTGATTCGGAGAACTTATTATCTCCAGACCCGCCCCAATAAAAATTTTTGGGACAGTTCAGTTCGGAGAAAGTTAAACGGTCAACGGATATTTTCGGTTTTGGAGATTTTCGGTTCGATTTTTCGGGACAGTTCGGATTCTCCGCGACCCATGCTCAGCCCTAATAAATACTAATTCATCAGATATAAAAAACTTATTACCAGTAAGTGAGTAGTTAAGTGGTAATTTTTCTTCAATGATATTTAGAAGTATATGGTTCAAATTCTGCCATATGATCTACTTATATTGTGCAATCCATCAATAATTAGATTATATGATCTTTCTATTAATCAAAAAAATATAAACAACACATGAATAATATATATATATATATATATATATATATATATATATATAGAGAGAGAGAGAGAGAGAGAGAGAGAAACTATTAATTTTATCCTAAATTTTAGGTTAATTATCAATTGAATTCTATTTTCAAAGTTAATTTAATTTGCTCCTTCAACTTTACGAATTATATCAGTTCTATCCAATTTTATTTGAAAGATCTAATTTTATTTATAAAAATTACTTTTACATCCATATAAAATAATTTTAAAACTTATTAAATTTGTTATCATCTTTTTCTTATAAGAAAAAAAATAAAACTTAAAAAAATATTTTAAATTATAATTTCTCCACTCTCGACATAAAATCTAAAAATTAATTTCTAAATATTGTCATAAATTTTTAACTTTTAATCAAAAAAACCTTATATTCTCAATAATTTAAAATTTACTTCTCAAATTTTAACCGTATTATTTAAAAGTTTTTCTAATAGGAGTAAAAAGAAAAAGTATGAAATGAAAAAAAAAAAGAGATAATTTTGAGATACTAAAAATATTAGTTAAGAATTTAAAAAATATATTTGAGCATTCTAAAAAAATTAAAATTTTATTATTATTTATAGTGATAGTTAATTAAAAGTGCATACTTTAATTTGTATTTATATTTTTATTAATATTAGTATATATAATCAATTGATTCACAAC
Source organism: Macaranga tanarius (assembly GCA_949673435.1). NCBI lineage: Eukaryota > Viridiplantae > Streptophyta > Magnoliopsida > Malpighiales > Euphorbiaceae > Macaranga > Macaranga tanarius. Next base: position 1,376 of record CATIWO010178376.1, read on the forward strand.
TTATAACTTTTTCTTATTTTTTATTATTTTTATTGATACATAAAAAGTTAAAATTTTATATAAAAATTTAAAAATTAATTTTTAAAAATATTTTAAAAGTGAGAAGATTAAATGTCACAACCCAAACCCAAGGCACGTGACCGGCACTAGGGAATAGGAAAGCTAAATGCTTCCAAAACCCGTATTAAGCCTTAATAAAAATTTTAACAAAATTTCGGCAGAGTTTCCCCTATACCTAGAGTAAACTCAAAACCTGCAATATCAAAAATACACTCCCAAAATATCTCAACCAACACTACTCCATTTACTAGAAACCATCCATCATACAAACCAACATTTAATCACAATATTACATACCAAGATACAATCCAAATAAAAATTCACCATTTACAAATCTTGTAAAAATAGTTATAGCAGTATACTACTGCGATATCTAGAGTACAAGTACATAACATGTAATATTATGAAAACCTATATAAGATAGCCGGAGAAAAATAAGACCAGCATAGCAGAGAAAAGCTAACAAAGGACTCCCAAGATCCTAGAAAAATAATTGAGGAGAGTCAGACCTCATTGAGTGAATTAATATTAAGAAATGCATGTTGGATCTTCATAAAAATCGTTTATTTAAAACCATTATAGTTGTTAAAATAATTTAAAAGCATAAAAAAAAATCAAATTTCAAGAACCATAAATGTAATTATCCAAATATTCAAAAATCCTTAATCTTTTCATAAAGTAAGTATATAAAATATAATAAAATATTTTTGATGGCAAAAACAATGGTAGAACCCTAAACCTTAATTCTAACAGCTTTTTAGCTCTCTTGAATCCAAATGACTGCCGGTCCTAGAGAGCAAGCTCAACCAAGGTCCAAACACAGTCTGTCTCTTAATCCAGTATTTATTGGTGCCTAGAGAGCTAGCTCAACCAGGATCCACCCAATAAATAGTCACAACCTTGCTCAGAGAGTATCGCTTATCTCAAAATCTCATATCTGCCCAAAGAGCATCGCTCAACCAGGGCTCACATCTCAATAATATCATATCTGCCCAGAGAGCATCACTCAACCAGGGCGTATAATAAAACTTATAATCAAACATAAATCAATACCCATGTGCACATGCTCCCGGTGACACCCACCAGGTAACTCGTTCTACCGATTCTCCCAAAATATCCATATAATAATATAATAAATCTAAAACATTTATAAAATAACTTTAAAAGCTAATCATTTAAATCATCATGCTTATGAAATTCATGTATACTATTCAAAATATCCAAAATAAATATTTCCATCATTGCAATAGGAAAATTAATAAATAATTAAATTTCATACCATTAAATCTTAATTTATCCAATTTAATTAGCAAGACCATGCAAAAAATTTTAATAAAACATTACCTAATATTAACTCACAGATAGAGCGCGCTGGCCGACGTGTCCTCGTCTGCCTATGCTCCGCAGCTCCAGCTCTCGAACTCTCTATAATAACAAATATATTCATAATAATTTCTAAAAATTCCAGAAAACTTATTAAAACTAATAAATCATTAGAACTAACTTAAAAACACCTTAAAATAACATTTGAAACTAAAAAGATTTATTCAGATGAGTTGAAACTATTTATATGGAAATATAATAATTTCCACCGAAACAGTTCTGGAATTTTTAATTCAAAATCCGTGAGGAATCAGACCTATCTCCAGTTATAACAATTAATCTTCATAATCAATACTATCTATTAAAAATAAAATCATAATTTTCTGGACTGGTCACTATTTCTTGCCGGAATCCGGTTAGAAATTGCCGGATTTCTCACCGGAAAATATGTTTTATACCATCCAAATATACCAACACATTTCTAGCAATCTACTGAGTTCAAATATACCACCAAATACAATAAATAGTAATCAAAATGAGGGATCGGACTAAAAATAGGAGTTTATTGTTCAAACTCCGACGAAAGTCAAAATAGTATAGATCGAACACGTGGCTAGTCTTTTTTGACTCCTGGAGACAAGACGAGTACGCTGGTGGTGATGGTTGTCGTAGATAGTCACCAAAAAAAGAGATCCGCTGTAGGAAGTGGACTGTCGAAACTTCAGAGGCTTGTCGGTGCAAATCCAAACCTTCTCAGATGAAACTAAAAATAGCAGCATGTAGGAAATGATGAGAAGTATCTGTGGTTCAAATTTTGTGGTGATTGGAGGTGGTTTGGCCAGTGAACAGAGAGGGAAAAAATTCAAGTACTATAGTGAAAATTTCAGAGGAGTTCATGGATTTAAATGAACTTCTGCAGCTTATCCTTATATAGACAATGAGACTGGTGAATTACCACTCTGATACCTGCATTTTTGATAAAAAAAATCATATCAATCCTTCCTCTTTATTTCTTACAAAAAGATCTCAATAATTAAATGGCTTAACTCTAAAACTGTATATAATTGTTGGCACTTAAATGAGTTAACTCTAAAACCACATATAATTACTAACAATTAAATGAGTTAACTCCCAACCTGATATAATATATATATATATATATATATATAACAACAGCAATAATAACAAGAATAATAATAATAATAATAATAATAATAATAATTAAAATAATAAAAAGGTAATAATAATAATAATAATACTAATAAAAAATTCAGATTATTACATTCTTACCCCCTTAAGAAAATTTGTCCTCGAATTTCATAATAATACTAAAATAAATACAGGTATCGACTTTGCATATCCGTCTCGGTCTCCCAAGTACAATCTTCTACGATATTGTTGCTCCATAGTACCTTTACCATAAGAATTTTCTTCATACGAAACTGATGAACTTGACGATCCACTATTGCTACAGGATACTCCTCATAAGTCAAATCTTCACTGAGCTCCACCGCTTGAGATTGAAGAATGTGAGAAGGATCATAAATATATCTCCTCAACATAGAGGTATGAAAAACTGGGTGAATCTTTGACAATTCAGGTGGCAACACTAATCGATAAGCTACCTCACCAACCTTAGACTGAATCTCAAAAGGTTCAATATATCTTGGAGCTAACTTACCCTTTTTACTAAACCTTATCACCTCTTTCATCGGTAATACTTTTAGAAACACCAAATCTCCAATAGAAAATGACACATCTTTTCTTTTAGGATCTGCATAGCTTTTCTGTCGGCTAAACATTGTCTTCAACCTCTGTTAGATGAGGGGAACTTTTTTTGAAGTCACCTACACCAATTCTGGACCTGTTATCTATTTTTCACCTACTTCCTAATATAGAGGAGATCTACACTTCCTACCATATAATGCCTCATACAGAGCTATTTCAATGCTAGCATAATAGCTGTTATTGTAGGCAAATTCAATCAAAGGCAAGTGTAAGTCCCATTGCCCTTCAAAGTCTATAACACACATTCTCAGCATATCCTTCAATGTCTGAATGGTCTTTTCTGATTAGCCATCTGTTTGAGGATAAAAAGTTATGCTAAAGTCAAGCCTTGTACCCAATGTCTTATGTAACCTTTGCTAGAAAATTGAAGTAAAAGTAGCACCTCTATTTGATACTATACTTTCTGGTACACCGTGAAGACAAATAATTCAGTTAATTTATAATCGAGCTAACTTGTCCATTGTATAAGTCTTCTTTATCGATAAAAAGTGAGCTGATTTGGTTAATCTATCCACTATCACCCAAATGGCATCATAACCAGTTGTTGTACATGGCAATCCAGAAATAAAATCTATTGCAATTATATCCCATTTCCATTCAGGAATGGGGAGCTATTAAAGTAAACCGAGTGGTCTTTGATGTTCTAATTTCACTTGCTGACAAGTGAGACACTTGGATACAAACTCTGCAATGTCTCTTTTCATTCCATTCCACCAATAGGTACTTTTCAGATCATGATATATTTTGGTAGAACCTGGATGTCTACTGTAAGCAGAAAAGTGTGCTTCTTTCATAATTTTCTTCCTCAGATCATCAACATTTGGCACACATAACCTTTTGCCTAAATGCAATACACCATCATTATCAATCACAAAATCTGTTGATTGACCTTATTGAACCTCTAACATTATCCTTTGTAATTATGAGTCCCTTCCTTGAGCTGTCTTAACTCTATCCAAGTACACAGATCGTACTCTGAATTAAGCTAAAAGACATTTCTTAGTTACCTTCCATTGCAACCCTTGATCAATTAACTCATGCAATTCTTTAATAATTTGTCTTCTTTCAGTGCCAATGTGAGCAAGACTACCTGCTGACTTCCTACTTAATGCATCAACTAGTACATTAGCTTTACCCGGATGGTAAAGAATAGAGCAATCATAATCTTTCAAAAGTTTTATCCATCTGCTCTATCTCAAATTAAGATCTCTTTGGTGGAAAATGTATTTCAAGCTCTTTTAATCAGTGTATATCTCACATGTGACACCGTGCAAGTAATGTCTCCATATTTTAAGTGTAAACACCAGTGCTGCCATCTCCAGGTCATGAGTAGGGTAGTTTTGCTCGTGCTTCTTTAACTAATGTGAAGCATAAGCAACTACTCTACCATTTTGCATTAGTACACACCCCAAGCCCACTAGAGAAGCATTACAATAGACTGTGTAACCTTCAGTTCCTGATGGTAGGGTTAATACTGGAGCTAATGTTAATGCATCTTTCAGTAACTGAAAGTCCTCCTCACACTTATCTGACCATACAAACTTAACATTCTTTTGGGTTAACCTTGTTAAAGGCATTGCTATTCTGGAGAAATCCTTTATAAATCTTTTATAATAACAAGCTAAACCCAAAAAACTTCTTACCTCCGTTACAGTTGTAGGTCTTGGCTATTCTGTAACAGCTTCTACCTTCTTTAGATCTACTTGAATACCATCTTTGGACACCACATATTCTAAAAATGCCACTTGATTCAACCAAAACTCACATTTTGAGAACTTGGCATACAATTGATGTTCTCTCAAAGTCTGAAGTACCATCCTTAAGTGCATAGTATGCTCTTCAGTACTTTTGGAGTACACCAGGATATTATCGATAAAAACTATTACAAATCAGTCTAAGAATGGCCTAAACACCCGATTTAACAAATCCATAAAAGCTGCTAGGGCATTGGTCAATCTAAAATACATCACCAAAAATTCATAGTGGCCATATCTAGTTCGAAATGCTATTTTAGATATATCTCCACTCTTAATTCTCAACTGATGATACCCTAATCTTAAGTCAATTTTGGAGAAAAATTGAGCTCCTTATAACTAATCAAACAAGTCATCAATCCTTGGTAGAGGATATTTATTCTTGATAGAAACCTTGTTCAACTGCTTATAGTCGATACAAAGTCACAGGCTACCATCTTTCTTCTTTACAAATAAAGTCGGTGCACCCTAGGAGATGTGCTGGGTCTAATGAGACCCTTATTTAGCAACTCTTGCAATTGCTCCTTGAGTTCTTTCAGTTCCACTGGTGCCATCTTGTAAGGTGGCATAGAGATAAAATTTGTACCAGGCACCACATCTATACAGAACTCTATCCCCTTTTAGGTGGTAGTCCTGGCAATTCTTTAGGAAAAACATCCAAAAACTCACACACTATCAGTACATTCTCTACTACACCTTTGCCACTTTGTGTGTCTCTGACAACTACCAAATACCCTTGGCACCTTCTTCTAAGCATTCTCCTTGCTGTAATTGCAGAGTTAAGATTCTGAGGCATTGAACTCTTATCACCTCTGAACCTAAATTCCACATCATTTAGAACTTTAAAAATCACTTATTTGGCACGACAATCCACAGTGGCATAATATAGTTCCAACCAATCCATTCCCAAAATTACATCAAATTCAATCACATCCAAAAGTATTAAGTCTGCCATCAATTCTCGACCTTCCACTAACACGGGACATGATGGAAAAACTATGTCTGTTTCCAACTCATTACTAAGAGAAGTTTCCACAGATAATGGAACCATTAATTTAGACGGATGCCAATTCATTTTTGATGCAAAAATAAGAGATACAAAAGAATACGATGCACTCGGATCAAATAATACTGCAGCTTCTAAGTAACAAACATAAAGTGTACCTACTACCACTGCATTAGATGCCTAAGCATCCTGAAGGGTGAGAGTGAAAACTCTAGCTTGTCCTCGACCTCCTTGTTGTGTAGTAGAAGATTATGCATAACCTATACCTCCCGATCTGCCACTAGCTCTACCCCTAAAACCACAGCTTTACTGACCCACAAACTGTGTAGCTCCCTGCTGAGAATACATTGGCACTTGATATTGTAGAGGCACTTGTTGTATCAGTTGAGTTACTAAAGTAGATGATCCTTGAGCATAGGATGGCTAGTAATTAGAATTAGGATATGATCTAGCAAAATGTCCATACTGACCGCACCTAAAGCAAGCTCCTAGTAGTAAGTAGCATGGTCCTTAATGCACAATGCCATAGTTAGGGCATGAACTCGGCCTGAATCCAGTACTACCATAACCAAAACTCTGCCTCCTGCCACTACTGCTAGCTCCTGGTCCAAATCTAATAGGCCTGTTAAATCTATGATTATGCCTTTCAGTCCTGTGTATTCTCTGCCTCCTATATTGTTGAGATCTACTCTATGCCTGAGAACCTTGACTACCAATCTAAAATGCAGGTTGTTGAACACTTTGGACTGCTCCAAGCCCAATAATACTGCTCATATAAGGATCATTTATAGTCCCACGCCTGACATGTCGTCTCTCCATCTGCCTAGTCTATTCTATAATACCATCCAAACTTTGACCTTCAGTCCTGATGCCAACATATGTAGGACCTAACCCTATCATATACAACTCAACCACCCTCATCTCATCCCACATCACATCTTCAATATGGCGGGATAACCTAAAGAACTCCCGAGTATAGTCTTCAATAGATTTATCTCCTCTAGCAATGTGCAACAATTGCCATCTATAATTGTCTCTATCAAAGGTGGGCAAAAAAAACTCAAAAATCTCTCCTTAAACTCTAACCATGTGAGAGTGGCCATGTATGGCTGGATAGACCACATGAACCAGTCTTGTGCTGCAGCTTGAACCGATAACTCCACCATCATTATCTTTTGATAATCTGTATATTCAGCACTTGTTCTGGCTTTTATAGTATTAATAAAGTCCAAAGCATCCCCAGTTCCATCAAATGGAATCCTTCCTATTCTGGAGTATAAAGCTGCATTTGCATCTATCATCCTTTGGTTTTTCTGCTGGAGCATTTGCTGTACTACATGTATTGCTTGATTAAGTGTAGCTAGACCTTGATTAATTCCTACCATTCCAGCTACAAATACTGCAGGATCTACTTCTAGAGCAGCTTGCTCCATTTGTGGCTGCTGCTCTTGCCTTTGAGCTGCTGCTGCTCTTGGTCTACCCCTTCTCCTAATAAATAGGGCAGAAGGTGGATTAGGAGCTTCATCCTGGAAAGATTGCTCATCATCACTGTTTGCTGCTTCTACAGCAAGAGCAGTTCGGGCTCATCTCATTTTTAAAAAAAATCAAGGATAGGGAATTCAAGATATAATGAAAATATCCTATCACCGAAGCTGATTCTAGAAGCAATGATAATAACAAATGACAATATCCAATCTAATCACCGTAGTAGTTACAAGAAAAGACAGATATAAATGATTAGAAGAGATACAAATAAATCTATAGCTCTGATACCAACTTTGTCATGACCCGAACCCAAGGCACGTGATCGACACTAGGGAATGGGAAAGCTAAATGCTTCCAAAACTCGTAGTAAGCCTTAATAAAAATTTTAACAAAATTTCAACAGAGTTTACCCTATACCTAGAGTAAATTCAAAACCTGTAATATCAAAAATACACTCCCAAAACATCTTAACCAACACTACTCCAATTACTAGAAACCATCCATCACATAAACCAACATTTAATCACAATATTACATACCATGATACAATCCAAATAAAAATCCACCATTTACAAACCTTGTAAAAATAGTTATAACAGTATACTACTGCGGTATCTAGAGTACTGATGAGTGTGAAAAATACATATTTTAAGCACTCTATTTTATTGCATCTTAGGCTTATTAGTTGCATTAGTTAGTTAGTTTTTAATTAATTTAGTTAGTTTTATTATTTTGTCTTAATTATTAGTATTTAGTTGTTTTTAGATAATTTCTAATTAGTTTTTGTTTTATAGGATGTTTTGGAATGAAGATTGGATCAACCCTTGAAGTTTGGATAGGCTAAAGACTCAAGACAAAGACTTATCTACGTTAGGGATGAGCTTGGCCAAGCTTGGATTTGGCTTGGCCATGCCTGAGAGTAATCTGTGCCCAATATACAAGTAGCACAGCCAAGCCAAAATCGGGTTTGGCCATGCACTTCACAAATATCAGCAAAGGAAGAGTTTTGGCACAACCATGCCATTTTCTTATGCACCCGTGCTTGACTGATGTGGCAGCCAACGAGATGATATTTTTGAGCTGAAGACTTGATAGAGTTGAGCTTCTTTTAGGAGTTTTAGATTAGATAAAGTTTGAAATGTATTAGGAGACTTTTCTTACTAGGGTTTGAGGCTTATAAATAGATTATGATGTCCTTCAAGAGAAAGAAAAAAAGGGTTTTTCATCCTTTGATTCCAAGTTGTTATTTTTCTATTTTCGTTCTTATTTTTAGGTAGTTTATTCTTTTCATTTCAGAGCAAATTTTTCTTTAGTTTTGTTCAAGAATAGTTAGAGTTGATACTTGGCTTGAAGTTAGAAGAGCAAAGCTTTCCTACATCCATTGGAAGGGAGGTTTTTTTTTATATTAAACTCTTTTTATTAATTTAAGATGTTTGTGATTATTTTCATCTTATTTTCTTTTTCTTTTCTTATCAACATGAGTAGCTAGATCTTTTCTAGGGTTCTTATTCTGAATTGACTTTGTGCTTATTGTGATTATGTTAGGTTGCTATATTTAATTCATTGGTTGTTGTTGTGCTCAATGTCATTTTAGGACTGATCAACCTAAAATTGATTAAACACTATAGGCTTAATCGAGAGATAGGTTCTATAGGAAAGGGCAATAACCTATTAGTTGAGAGATAGTTGAGTGGACTAGTATTGATTTAAGGTTGTGCATTAAAATTAGTTTTAAAAGACATTAGGTTGGTGAGAGCC
>CATIWO010178452.1:0-10835 GCA_949673435.1 Macaranga tanarius
CTACTAACATTCAATAATAATTCTATTCTCCAGCAAGCAACTTATACCATTTACTAATTTAAAAATCAAAACTTTTCATATTAAATGCGGTCAATTACTATATGTGGCTGTGGCTGTGCAATCCCCAGTTAAGATCTACCATATATTATAGAAAATTGGGCAGCTAGTATCCATCTATTTTAACCCACTTGAACTGTGGAATTGACACTAACACTGACCAACAACAAAAATTTGTATTCTTTAACATTAAATTTGAGTAGCTATGAGTCAGATTAACAATAACATTTCCCTGATTATAAAAATCAAGATTCAATTCCAAAAAGAAAAAAATAAAAAAATAAATTTATTTCTTCAACTTTAAAGTATTAAAATTTTTTAAAAAAAATAAATAAATGCAACAGTTTTTATTAACAAAACTTCAAAAAGCAATATATATAGCTAAGAAGGTACCGGAAATTCAAGTTCCGGCTTGCTCATTCTTGGCAATATATGAACAGCAACAGCTTCAAATCCCGGCGGCGTATCCACCGTCCACAATCTCACCGGCTCCGCCACTACATCTACTACAAAAATCCCGCCACCACAAACAACACACACCCTACCACCACCAGCAGAAATTTGCTGTGCTCCCTTAAGATTCTCAGACTCTATTACACTCTCCCACTCATCTCTATTCGGATCATATTTTCTTAATGCACCTTTAGCTTCATCAACCACATACATCACTTCCTCATCCATGGCTGCCACTGGTCCTCTCCACCCACTAAGCATCCCTCTAGGCATGTCCTCCCATATGTCGTTTTCTGTTTCGTAAACAAGCCCTTCTTTAGCTGCATCTCCTTTTACATTCACCATACACAGCTTTCCTCTCCACCCTACTGCATCAATGGCTTCTCTGCTAAATCTTCCATCTTTTAGCCCTTTCACTTGCACCCACTTCCATATCCGTCTTCTGCTGCTCTTTCCATTGTTGAAAAACTCCCATTTCTCAACAGACTTTGCTATATCAGCAGAGAATTGTGACCCGATCCCGCTCGCAACATAAACTGTTGTATTATTTACCGTACCAGCAGCGCACCAGCGGCGCGGCGTTGTGAGTTGAGGTCCAAAACTCCATTTCCTGGTGAGGGGATTAAATATCAGAGGACGAGACAGTGCTGGATTGAAATTGTGCGTGCTGGCAGCTAAAAAGATGAGATGCCCAGAAACAATTACGGATTGAATAGGCAAGCTGCGGGATATGAATGATTGATGGCGGAGAATAGGACGGAGAGGCGGGTCCGCCGGCGGCGGAGGAAGAAGGTTCCATGTGGAAGAAACAGGATCAAAGTTAAAGAATTGGATAGAATTGTTATTGTAATTATGGTCGGTGCTATGATCTGCATCAGTTGATGACAAAATTGTGTAAAGAGACAGAAAGGGAGGAAAAGAAGGTGAATAGATTAAGCGTCGCCATGTGCGGCAAACTGAGTAAAGTAAAGAAGGCTGCAGGAGGTTGAGACAAAGCTGAGCAACATGGTCAGGCAGGCCTGGTATCAGATCAGACTGCTGCTGGCTCCGGCGGCTGTGGTAGTGGTGGCAATGGCGGGGGCTTAATCTCTGGCGTTTGTGGGTGTTTCTTGGGGTAGATTCATCAGGGGATGAATCTTGGATTGGATTGGCCATAACAAATAGAGAAAAGAAAGAAACATTCATGAGAGGAACAGTAGTATTAATATGGACAATTTCTTGCTTTCTTGATTATCTTGATTTTATTTTCTTGCCTTAAAAAGATAAGGACTTGGCAATAGTGGGACAAGTGGGGGTTTTTAATGGAGTTTGTAGAGACATTAAAAGGCAAAAGTGAGGAATTGGAGATATACGTATAAGAAGATAATAGCATAATAAAATATAAAATTTTCACCAATCACAATTTGTTATATGATTCTACAGTTAGACAAAAGCGTATGTATTTGGACTCCATTATATACTCACCAGGCAATTTTAGTTTTTGTTTTTTTAAAAAAAAAAAAAAAAATCGGACTCAATCATAACATCAGCAAAAAAGTTTCAATAAATAATTTAAGGCAGATATAATTTAAAATTTAATTTTTTTAATTAAAAAAATATATATCGACTTGTCACAATATTTATTGGTATGGTTTAACAATTTTTAATATAGGCAATTTTTTATGGTCAAAACCATATGTATTTGGACTCCATTATACTCACCAGGCAAATTTTAATTTTTTTTTTTTAAAAAAAATCGGACTCAATCATAACATCAGCAAAAATTTCAATAAATAATTCAATGCAGATATAATTAAAATTTAAAATATTTTTTAAATAAAAAAAGTATATATCAACTTATCACAATAATTATTGGTATGATTTAACAATTTTTAATATATAATTTTCTTTTAATAAATTAAAATATATAATTTTTACCATTAATAAATTTAGATATATTTATTCAATATTAATTGTTATTTGTTAGTCAATTGTGATGCATGTCAAATGAGACACATAATATGTTAACATCGCATTATTACCACATTAACATCTTATCGTAGAAGAAAATAATATGTTAATATTATATCATTTCTACGCTAGCGTTATGTCAATATAACAAAATAATACATTGACACTACATTAGTAATTTTAATTGTATTAATATGATATATTATAAATTTACCATACTAACACTTTAATAATTGGGTAACGCTCAAATTTTCTAATTTATTATCCCCCTATTTCATGCCCCTTATAAGATAGGTAAAATCAGAAATGTAAATTTTTTTAATTTTTTAGTGTACGTGTGACACTCTGTTTGTGTCGCAGACACCGATACCTATCATCACCCTTAATAATTTACTAAAAATTATTAAGTGTGAAATTATATGATACTTGTTTTATTATATTCTAAATTTATAGTTTATCAATTTGTTCAAAAAAAATATTTTGTCATTGTGTTTAACCATTTAGGCTATTTATTAATTAAAAAATAAAAAAAATTTCACGCCACTGTTAAAGTTAAACTATAGTAATGTTTGCCCACCTGCCATACTCAGATGCTGCTGGCCTCATCCTGTCGTTTTACGATGACAATTGTGATGATGATAACTATTAATCAGAAGAGAAGAAGATGGCCGTGTACATGGTATCTAATTTTCACTGAATCTGTCGTTGAAGTTTTGTTTTTGCTTGTTTGTCTGCTGTGTGTGTGTGTATATATATATATATGTTGGGTTTTGTTGATGATAAGATGGAAGCAATCACACCAATTAAATATAGTAAAAGCAAACAATCCAAAAATAGAAGTTAACTGATTTTGTATAAGTTTGAAATCAGTCGATTTCTTTTTATATCGAATTTGGTAAGTTATATATTTCAGTACAATAATAAATACTGAAAATAACTCTGTCAAATCTTCAGTATTATTAAATAGGGTTAAAACTATATTAAACCCCTCAGTTTCAAAAGTATATATTTTTTTCTTATAAACTAGAAAAATATAATCAATATAATTGAAATATAATAATTTTTTTTGACTTTTAATTAATAAATAATAATTCGCATTATTTTATTAAAGTCGAATAATTTAAATAAAAATACATATATCTCATTCAGATTTATTTTGATTAGTCTCTTCATATTATATTTGAAATGAGGAATGGAGAAGGTTTTCAATTTGAATCTCTTAATTCATCAATAATTAGCAAAATTTATTCATTTTTATAGTGAGTGATTTATAAGAAAAGACTGTTTCTTTTTTATAATTCACGAATTTTAGTTGTCTGTTTGACATTGTAATTGAGGACTATTCTTGATGTTGTTAATGTGGCATCAAAATAAGAATATTTATCACGTCAAATTTCATACTAGATGACACATAATTATTTTGATAGCTATCAAACTTCATATTTTGTTATAAAATTATCACCAAACTTACAGTTTGGTACATTTTAATTTTATGTGCAAATATTAATTAAATTTTCAAATTAAAATAAAAAGCTTTTTATTTTAATTTATTTTAGTTTATAAATATACAATGATATTAACAATTCAGTTAAAAAATATCTTATGCTAATATATGCTTTCTTTTAAGTTTCAATTAACTTTTGTATAAATATGTTTGGGTCAAATTATTAACATTATAGGACAATTATAAAAATATATATGTGTGTGTTTTAAATGTTGAATTTAACTAAATTAAAATAAAACAACTTTAAAAAAATTAAGATCTATCAAAATACATAATTATTTATGAATGTATAAATTTAATGACCATTTTCTAATAAAATGTAAAATTTAGTAACATAAAATTGATATAACATGTAACATAGCTTGTATGTTTTGAAATACTTTTACCCCGGCGAGACATTAGTTAATTATCATTGAATTTTGAGAAAAAATCTCATACAATGAAATGAAAATATAGAAATTAAGTAACAACAAATAACAAAAATTTTTGTTAGATGGCGTGTGGTGTTCCTATGCCGTATGTTAACTTGTATTATTCAAAAAAAAAAAATAACAGCAAATAAATTAAGAACTTTAAAATTAAATTGCAATAGAATGTAAAATTTAATGAGGTTAGATCATCACTTTATTAATTAATTAAAAGAATATAATTAAATTTTCACTTTTTTTGTATTTATGAAGAGGGCAAGTTAATGTTGAAGTTAAACTATATATTGTTGCCCACTAGCCATACTTAGATCCCTTTCCTTTTACGATGAGAAGTATTGAAGAAGATGGCCAAGTACATCGTATCATTGAATCTCTCCTTTCCTACATTTGCAGTTTTGTTTTGCTTTGTCATATGAATCATATATTGGATTTAGTTGATGAAAAAATTAATATATATATGACATAATTACTCGAATTATGGAAAGCAAGATTCTAAAACCAAATCAATCCAAAAATAGAAGTTAGCCGTTTTGGTATAAGTTTTAAATAACTTTATGACCAGTGAAACCCATACTATTATCATTTACTTTTATTTTAAGTCAAAATTTAATAAATTCTATATATCAGTGATTAAAAAAAAAAAAAAAACTATTCCCACAATTTACAAATTTTAATATGTTCAATTTTTAATATATGGAAAAAAATCAAAATGTATATTTAGATACAAACAACCAACCTTCTATAAGTCATAATTCATCAATGCATATCTTAAGATGACAATTAAGTTCCTAGATATAATTAATAAAAATAAATTGTATTCTATTAATTATAATTTTGATGAATTGTAACCAGCAAAAAATTGAGGTGCCTAGTTTTTCTTCCGGGTCCAACTGTTTTGGGACCTCTTCTTAGGAGTGTTCATAGGTTCTGAACTGACCGAACCGACTCTATTTGGTTCGATTTGTTTTTTTTTTAGAATTTTAGAATTTTTAGATTCGAACGGAACTAAAATTTGATTCGGTTAGGTTATGTATACAAAAATTTCGGTTAACCGAACTAACCGAATTTTTATTTTTATATTTCTAAATATTTTTTAAAAAATATATACTAATTTAATATAAAAATACAAAAATAATTCATATTTTTAAAATTTTCGATTTGGTTTGGTCCGTTCAGTTTTTCACATATAATTTTCAAATTTTTAGAACTGAACCAAAATTTAGTTCTGTTTAATTTTAAATTATTTTAGTTCGATAAAAAAAAAAAAAAGATTGACCGAACCAACCGAATGAACACCCTGCCTCTTCTTACTGTGGATGAAGGTCGGCTGCCTCTTTAATGGCTGACATTTAATAAGCAAACCTACTAGTAGGATTGCAATTAGTTTTTCATTTATATATGGTTTCTTTAATCTATATATATAACTCCATATGCGGGGCTTTATCTACCAAAATTTCTTTATTTGTCCACCTAAAGTATAATATGCACCCAACCTTCTTTTAATTGTCACAAATACATGGCTACAAAATATTAATTTATCCAATTATTTTGATATTTTCAAAAAGTTGGATGGTTTATTAATTCGTAAAGTTTTCTTTTAATTGAAATAATGCAGAGAATTTGGAGTAATTATAGTACGCACATTTTTTTAAAAAGCTGATAAATTATATAGTGATCATTATTATTTAAAGATATTTTGCAATTTGGATTGTACTATTTTTAATTTATAAAATTAATTTTTATCAATTTAAAAAGAGAGTTATTTTACAGTTCAAACGGTTGTATCTGTACAATTGAAATTAATATCGTTAGATTAAAATTTTTAATTATAGCCATTGATATATTTTATACGTATTGATACACCAAAATAATCAATGATTATAATTAAATAATTACATTTGTATAGATACAAATATTTGCACGGTATCAAAAACCTTTAAAAGAACCATCTTTTATTACATAGTCTATAAAAAATCTTTTGTTCTATAATTTATTAGTGCAAATAATTTAACTTTTTTTAATTGATAAAAATTTTCAACGTTATATTTATAATTCCTAAATTAGGTCCTTATAATCTAAAAGTTTTTGAAATTGTACTAATAACCTCCTAAAATTAGGGCAATTTAAGTTGGGATTATTGCATACTAGTTCTCTCCAAGAGAATATAAAATAATTTAGACTTAAAATTTTCTGCAATTTAAATTTCCTTAAAAAAATAATTTTATGAAAAAAAAAAATGTCACTAATTAAAGAGATATAGTCAATGCTATTTAATTATTAATATTTTTAAGCAATATACCGCTATATATATATATATATATATATTTTTTTTTTTTTTTTTTTTTTGAGGAGAGACATGTAGAACCACTTCATATCACTAATTAAAGAGATATAGTCAATACTATTTAATTTTTAATATTTTTAAGCAATATACTGCTTTTTTTTTTTTTTTTTTTTTTGAGGAGAGACATTTAGAACCCAGACGACCCACTTTAAAAATGAAGCCTACTGGAATATGCCCCACTACCTTTAAAGAGTTCAACTCTTTGAGGTGTGTGTGTGTAAGAGGTCTTGACCTCAAACGGCCACAAGGGCCCAAGGCAACAACCTTGACACTCATTTTGGGACAATTATAAAGATTAATAATCATTAATCAAACCATACTCAACAATTAGAATACATAAGTTGCTGTACTAGATATGCTTACACATGCACTATTTTATAATTTCTCCACATGTATGTATAAAGATTAATAACATTAATCAAACCATACTCAACAATTAGAATGCACAAGTTGCTGTACTAGATACGCTTACACATGCAATATTTTTTAATTTTTCCACATGTATGTAGTGCAATTTATGTAGACCAAAAGATAAGTCATTACCAATATTTGTTGGGTTCAACTTATGGTAAAAATTATTCTCATTTAACCAATGTTTTAAATTTAAATTATAATATATATAGATATATTAAATTAATTATTAAAATAAAATCTTTACCAATTTATGAATTATACTCTAAATTAAATTGAATTAATCAGATTTTATAAACTATAAACTATGAACACTTGAGGTCTAATCTCAAGTGGCAATAGTATTTGCTCTTGAAAGGAATAAGTCTTAAATTCAATTTTTCTCCTCATACTAGGTATATGAGAATTGAAATCTCACTTTAATGATGGCTCGTAAAAATAATTTTTAAAATATACTAACGGCTAACTGCTTTTTTTTTTTATCCCGATAATATTGAATCCCGTATCAAACCTAAAATATGGACCGTGTAAAAAAAAAAAAACCTATAAACTGTGAATCAGAGTATAATTTGTCAAAAGAAGAAATCTAAGGAAAGTAATGAGAGCCACTAAAGTTAGGTTAAAA
Organism: Macaranga tanarius; assembly: GCA_949673435.1. Taxonomy (NCBI): domain Eukaryota; kingdom Viridiplantae; phylum Streptophyta; class Magnoliopsida; order Malpighiales; family Euphorbiaceae; genus Macaranga; species Macaranga tanarius. The sequence goes on from CATIWO010178452.1 coordinate 7,773, forward strand.
GGTAGGTGAGTTAATGGAGGAGAAGGACCACATGGAGTGCATGACGATCACCAACAAGTTATGGGTATTCACAGACGCAACAGTCAATGGGACAACAGCCATGCATGTAAAGGTTTCATTGGACTTTAGCAATCAATACGCTATGCCTATGCGGGCAGAGGCCACAGGGAGAGAGACAAAGACAACAAATGAAGGGAAAAAGGCAAGGTGATTATGTGGTTGATTCATTCTCAGTTGAAATAGTTGTGTCTATACAATTACAATTAACATCGTTAGATTAAAATTTAGTTAATTATAATCATTAATATATCTTACATATATTAATATATTAATATAATTAAATAAAAATTAATATAACGGTTATAATTTCATTTGTATAAATACAAATGTTTACACTATAATAAAAGCCGTTATTATTTATATTATATAATAATAGGTTTTTGCTATGGGGTAAACGTTTATATCTATATAAATGGAATTACAGCCATTGGATTAATTTTTATTTAATTATCATTGATTATCTTGGTGTATCAATACCTGTAAAATATGTCAATAGTTATAATTAATTATATTTTAATCTAACAGTCTTAATTTTAATTGTATAGATATAACCATTTGCACTGTAGAATGACTCTATATAATAATAAAAATTAATTAATAATGGATAAATTACAATTTACCCCTCTTACCATATTTACTACTTCGTCCTTAACTTTTCAAAAATATATTTATTCATTATTTCTTTTTACAATATTATACTATTTTCTCCCTCTGTCAATATTTCCGTTAAAATTATTGTCAATTGACATTAAATAACAATTATACCTTCCAGTGGAATATATATTTAATTAGAAATAAATACTTTTTGCCCCCTCTAATTTATCATATTGTACTACTTACCCCTTGAAATTTAATATATATATATATATATATATATATATTGCATTATTATAGTTTTACTCTATATATATTGCATTATTATAGTTTTACTCTATTTATTAAATTTTTTTAAAAAATTATTGTTAAATATATATAAATGGCCGAAATAATATTTAATTTAAAAAGTGGTTCAATTATAACATCAAAAATAATTTTAATTAGTTTAATTCATAAACCTAATAGTTTAGACTAATAATTCAAATAAAAAATAAAACTTGAAGGTAAAAAAGTATTTATACTTAATTAAAAAAAAATTATGCAACATAAATGCTTTAAGTTAATATTTAAATGGAGTCATTTGAAATTAAAAATAATTAATTAGTAATTACAAAAAATTGGAGAAAATTAAAGTTAAATTCAGGTATTTTTTATTTTATTAAATAGTATAATCGTAATTTTATAATTATTTAATAATAATTTTGATACAAATTAATATTATAATGAAAAATATAACTTTTAGTGTTAAGGGACAAATAGTATAATAGAGTTAAACAGAGAGGATAAATAGTAACTACGTTTAAAACTAAAGGTAATTTTGGTAATTTTACATTAGTTAACGACAATTTTAATAGAAAAACTGACGGAATGGATAAATAGTATAATATTATAAAATAAAATGATAAACAAATATATTTTAAAATATTAGGGATGATATAGTACAATATGGTAAAATAGAGGAGGCAAATCGTAATTTACCCATTGATAATAAATTTTCATCAACAGTGCAAACGGTTGTATCTATACAATTGAAATTAAGATGATTAGATTAAAATTTAATTAATTATAACCATTGATATATTTTATAGATATTAATACAACAAAATAATCAATGGTTGTAATTAAATAAAAATTGTTATAATAATTTTTAATTCCATTTATATAAGTATAAATATTTACACGGTAGCAACAACCTTTATTTTAATAGGAACAAATGGTCAATCTCTATCATCCCCTCCCCCAAACTTATGTCAAATATCACATAACCCAAAGTTTTACTCTTTTAACAAATTAGTCCAAAAATTCAACACCGAATACATCTAAATTGTTGTGTGTCTGCACACTTGCTAAAAGTAAATTAAAATATAAAATAATTTTTGTTGCCAATTCATACTATTAATTTTATTTTTTATATATTTGTACGAAATTATCTACTGCATCATAATATTTAATCTACCAACATCATTACTATTGTTTTGCCACCATTGAGATTATGATTTAGATGCTGCTGAAATAGTCAAAATAAATTAGGATATGTTTTTGAATTTATGCTATTTGTTAGGAAGATTAAATATCACTTTATTCAGCAGATACTCAGTTGATTTTTCTGCATTTTAGTTATCTAATTTATTGTATAAATAAGTGATGTTTATGCTCAATAAAAATAAGCTTTTCCCTTCGATTATATACTTCTTTTCTATCTGTTTTTTATCTCTAAAAACCAATAAAGTGGTATCAGAGCCTTAATCTTACGGGATCTGTGAGATTAAAAAAAAAACCCAAAACACATAAACCCGCCAAACAATTTTAATTATACCCATATAAACACACAAACCATGAAGAAGAAGAAAATTTTTTTTTCATTACTTTCAAAAAAAATTCAGATTTTTTATGTCAAAAATATTTTCAAGTTTTCCACAACTCAAAAATTTTCAACATAAAAGACCTTCAAATATTTAAACTGAATAATGTTATATGTTTTCATGAGACCTTCAAGTCTTTAAACTGCAAAAAAGATCAAAAGACCATTAAGTCTCAAAACTACAAAAGATCAAAAGACCAGTAAGTCTTTAAACTACAAAAAAGATTGAAAAGACCAGCAAGTCTCAAAACTGCAAAAATATGAAAAAACCGGCATGTCTAAAAACTGTAACAACAACAACAAAAAGACTTGCATGTCTATAAAATGCAAATGACATAAAAATCAAAGAGGATAATTGTAACAGCCCCAGCCAACCCGCCTGTGATATTGTCCGCTTTGAGATTCTTCTTTACAACTTGGATCTTGTCAACTGTTTCTTGAATCAACTCAGGACCTTCAAGTTGTCTTAACCCCTCAACATCCCAACATACTGGACTTCGACACTTTCTCCCATATAAAGCTTCATACGGAGCCATCCCGATGCT
>CATIWO010178615.1:0-11324 GCA_949673435.1 Macaranga tanarius
CTTTTTCTTTTTACCTTGCTCATAATCATCACCATCCATTACACTATCTTCTACCAAATTACAATTTATGATGGATCCAAGCTCTTCCTTGATAACTCGAAAGATAGCAGCTTCAGGAGTCTCATTAGGTTTCATTTTCTCAGATAACGGTCTGCACCGATTCCTCACACTACCATCTGATAATTCTTGATGGGATTCAACTAGAATTTGATCCCTTTTACCGATGATTCGTACCGTAACAACACTGACCGTACGGATTGAAGGAGTTGAGTCTCTCCCTCGGATAATTCCAGCCAGAGGTTGTGGACATTCTTGGTGCCGGGTTTTATACCCCAAGAGGCGAAGGAGTCAGAGGGCAAGTGAGGTTTGAGCCAATCGGAGAGAGATTGAGGTGTGGCAAAATAATGATTGTTCTTGGAGATGGACATGGAGGGTATTTGGAGGAACCGGCGGTTGTTCGACGGTTGTGAAACTTTGGTTTGGTAGGGAAGAGGAGGAGGAGGAGCAGAGGAAGAAGATGAAAAAAAGGGCATTTGATAAGAGGGAAGGACTCAAGGGCATTTGAGTCTTTGTATTTCTTTTTTTCATTTTCCAAATGTATTTTTTCTTTTTTTTAGTTATTTATTTGGTCAAAATCTTGATAGAAGGACTATTCAGTGTAACGGAACCAAAATTGGAGGATGAATAAATATGTTTTTCAAAATGTAGGGACCAATTAGTATAATACACCAAACCTCAGGGGGGAAATAGTAATTTACCCATTAAATAATGTGAAACTTAAACTTTTCTCATATTAACCTATTATGATAGTTTGAACGCAATTCAACTCGATTAATTTTAAATCAATTTTCTAATAATTCACAAATTGTCTCATCTCAGTTACAATTCAAAACTTTATATATATTAGATTTTAAATTATTAAAACATCAACATAGATCTTAACAATCCATTGCATTAAAAACCTTATTGAATTATCTTTTCTCTAATCTTCATTCAATGTTTTAGTGAATTCTTGATAACTATTGCCAAATAGAATGAGTATATGCTTCAAATTGGTACATAAAAAAATTGACACTCAAGTGATAATTAAAAAAAAAAAAATTCATCCTTGCATTTTAAACTTTTTGCTGATTCTTTTTTTCAATTAAATACAGAACAACAAATATAATACAAGTATAATTGCATAAGCAATCAAATATGTAAGAACATTTTGTCAAAGAAAACAAGTTTGAGATGATTATGAAAATTAAATACATCAGTCATTGATCGTAATTGTTTAAAGTTTAGTCTATAAGGATTTGGCCGAATAATTAAGCCTCTTGGAGGCATAGTAAGAGACTCCGTCTCGAGTTTTCTTGCAATTTTTTCAATTTTCATGTATTAATGTGATGAGTTTTGAAAAAATTTATTTTTAAAATTTAGACTTAGTATTATTTTAATGATTAAAAATTGAGGGAACAATCAATAATTGTTGGAGTCAATTGATGGAGGGAGATTGTTCTCGTTTAAACGACATCTCGAATCTAACTCATTGTATACGTCATACTAAATAATTTTTGAGAAATTTTAACATGCTTATAATTAATAATTGTTGGAATCAACTGATAGAGATTGTTCTACTTTAAACCACGTCTCGAATTTAACCCATGGTATACGCAACCACATTAAATAATTTTTGACAAATTTTTATCGTGTTTATGACTCCATCTGAACTAGTGGTTTAAATAAAAAAAATTGAGGGAACAAATATATATTAGTTATATTTTTTATCATTTTTTATTAAAAACTTCTATTGCTTTTGGCTGTAATAGAAATTTTTCTATTACCCTGTCCATATTATCGATACCTGAATAATATAATACAATAATTCGTATTATACTTTTTTACTTTATAATTATTTTTGTTCATGCGGTAACAATATTATAGAGAAGACAATATAGAATGTTCCTTTTTTAACATGAAATTAGTAATGGGATAAATTCTAGAGGCCTATCATTCAAATTTTTAGGAAAAGAGGAATACTGAAGGACCCTGAAAAGCTTTGCTATATTCCAATGAGGAAATTTTGGTTGGTAGTTGTATAATTCTATGACTAGCATTATTTAAACAAGGGGTTGATATTGACAAATGACAATGCAATCAATCCTGGTCTAAAATAGAAAATTCCCTTTTCATGAAGTTATCAAATGAAAACAAAGCCAACTTCTTCTATTTTTTTTTTATTGGCACTAGCAAGTTCTAACTTTTAATGTAGCATATAAATTCATTTTTTAGGGTACTATTGTTAATTGAGGTACCTTTTCATACTTGTGTTTGGTATAAAAAATAAGAGAGTTTCATAAAAGTTTAACAAATAATATTTTTAAGAAAAAATTAGTTATCAACTAATCTTAACACTTGAGTTGGTGACATAATGTCTTTCAAAAAAAAAAAAAGAGTTGGTGACATAATGGAATGCATATTCCGTCTGAAAATTTTGAGTCCGAACCTTCAACATATATTTTTGCTTCATATAAGTGATTAAAAAGCTTAATTGATTAAAAAATTAATTAAACTTGGATGTTGGAAATAGTTTGACTTGAACTTAGAACGTTCATTGTTGAATGAGTTGATGGTCCATTAGTGTTCAGTATTATTAAAAAAGAAAAACGATAGATGTTGGGTGATAGTGTATCGCGTCACCACTAAATTTTGTTTAGGTCCACCAAAAAATGTAAGGATAAAATTGAAAAATAATTTTTTTTTTATTATTTAAAAGACCCATGACACACTATAAATATCAGTAAGTGTCCATTAAAGAAACCTAATTAGAAACGGTAATTTCATGCACTAAAATGATAATTTAAAACTCTGCCAGCCTCCTGATGAAGTTACAAGTAAAGTGGTAACTTCACGTATATTAATATGGGAATTGAGCAAATTATCATCAGTTAGCAAACTTTTTTAGTATTTAGTAGTTTCTTATCATGTTAGTACTAACCTTCAATTATCAAATAGACACAAAGTAGGTATAGTCTTGTAGATCACATCATTTAGCACCATAAAGGCAATGTTCGTCCCCACAAAAACTAATCCATATGGTACTCAGTCTACTGACTCTCTAGCTTTGATTAATCTAAAATGGAAACTTATATAATAGGCATGCATATATGATCAAAGAGATTATGGTAAGTAATTTACACTCCTTGTACAAAATTAGAAAGTTTCTGATATGCCATCTAACATAAATTAATAACCCATGTAGAGGGCTAATTTATTGGCTGCAAACACTAATTGCAAATGAGGTATTTAGCTCGTGTCTTATCTCTAACTCATGTGTGTGTTTTACATAATTCGAAAAAAAAAAAAAAAATTGAAGTATCAACATGGGTACTGGATATGTAACAAAATTTGTTACATTTTATCATATTCTGAATCCCTCACTATTCACTAAATTGTTTGTAAAAGTTGATCCCATACTATATTTATAGAAAAACTTTTATCCATTTCAGTATATATACATATATATATATTCGACATTTAATTAATCTATATTGGATAAATCTTATAAAAAAATTTAATATTGATTTATATAAAGATTTGAATTTAGAATTTTATTGATTTTTTTTTTTTCATTTCGAAAAAAAATATAAATCTCTAGTACTTGTGAGTCATATTTGCAGCTAATCTAGACTCAAAAGATTACTAGAATTTCACAGCTGACCCGTAGTTGACAATTTAAAGAGAAAAAAGGAACCATCATCATCCCCACATAAAGAGAATTCAAGAAATCCACTAAAAAAATAAAAGTAAAATCCACAAATTCAAGAAATGATAGTTCGACAAAAAAACAGCACACCAAATTTTAAAAGCAAACTCACATAATACATAAAATTCAAATTAATAATCAAAGCAATCACACAAATTCAAAAGAAGCCAGTCCTCATCCATTTTAGCCCGCCAAATCAAAACATATGTTAGAACTTTCTAAACTCATAAACATGTCCTAATCAAATCCAAAAATATATATATATATATATTTCTTTGATGAACTCAATTCATAAATATATCTAAAACCCAAAAATTGAAATCAATTGCTAGCTAGCAAGTCCAAAACGTTTCTTGTCTTGAATGTATTCTCCCACGTCACCCCCTTTTCTTCTCCCACATGTGTAATAATAATAATAATGATAATTAAAAAAAATTTATCAAACCCACAGTAATTTTTTTTATCTGTAACACTCTATAATTGAATTTAAAACATAAAAATATGTCTTAATAGTTATTTTTTTATTAAACCTGCTATTATTCAGTTTAATGCTATTATAATTTGATGCCACAACATACACTAGAATAACTCAAATTGAAACATAATTTAAGCAAAAAGGCAAAAACATTTTCCATTGCTGGTATTTCGAAACATCATTTAAAAAAGCACCAAAAATTCTTGTCCCTGAAAGATATTAAATGTCTTAATAATAATAATAATAATAATAATAATAATAAGCCTTTTCCTGCTATAGCCGTCCTATAAATTGCCTGCCCTTTCTTTTTCACTTCCTCCTCCACCGTTACCAGATACAGTCTCTGCTGAAAGTACTGTCTGCAATCAGCACACGATAAAGATTTGTCTTCCACCAAAAAAAAATTGAATTCACTGTCAAAACAACCCAAAAGTTTCAATTTTTTTTTTATCTAAAACTTCAAAGAACAAAAAAGACACAACTCAATTCTGCCATCTCATAATCTACAGGCAACATTGCCCACTTCACTCTTTTTCTCTGTTTTCTCCTCCAACAAAACAAAAGAAAAAATGACCTCCTTCTTCTCCACCATTTTCTCTTCTTTATCACCATTAACACCATACCTTGTTTCTTTAATCGTGTTTCTTGTGTTTCTTGAACAGCTCTCTTATCTGATCAAGAAACGTAACATTCCAGGTCCATTTCTTGTTCTTCCATTCATTGGCAACGCAATTTCTTTAGTTCGTGACCCAACTAAATTCTGGGACCAACAATCTTCTTTCTCTAAAAAATTAGGCTTCTCTTCTAACTACATCATCGGTAGATTCATCCTCTTCATCCGCGACACTGAGCTCTCCCATCTCATCTTCTCCAATGTCCGTCCTGACGCTTTCCTCCTCATTGGTCACCCCTTCGGCAAGAAACTATTCGGCGAACATAATTTGATCTATATGTTCGGTCAAGATCATAAAGATCTCCGTCGTCGGATCGCTCCCAACTTCACTCCTCGAGCATTATCCACTTACTCTCAGTTACAGCAGGACATTATTCTCAAGCATTTAAAGAAATGGGACAAGTTGGCTACTCAAGATTCCAACCCAATCTCTTTGCGGTTGCTCGTTCGTGACATGAATCTTGAAACTTCACAGACTGTTATGGTTGGTCCTTATTTGAATCTTGAAGCTCAAGAAAGATTCCGGGTTGACTACAATTTATTCAATGTTGGTCTCATGAAGCTCCCTATCGACCTCCCTGGTTTCGCGTTTCGAAACGCTAGACTCGCCGTTGACCGCCTTGCTCGCACTCTGGCTGCTTGTGCTAATAAGAGCAACTCAAGAATGGCCAACAATGAAGAGCCCACTTGCTTAGTCGATTTCTGGATGCAAGAAACTATTAAAGAAATTGACGCCGCTAAACTCGCCGGCGAAACTACTCCTTCCCACACCAGCGACGCCGAGTTCGGCGGTTACCTCTTTGATTTCCTCTTCGCCGCCCAAGACGCTTCCACTTCTTCCCTGCTTTGGGCGGTGGCGCTGCTCGACTCGCATCCTGAGGTTTTGTCGAGAGTTCGTGAAGAAGTCTCCGCCGTGTGGTCGCCGGATTCTGGTAAATTAATCACTGCGGAGCAAGTTAGGGAATTTAAATACACGCAAGCGGTGGCGCGTGAAATAATTAGGTACAGAGCGCCAGCGACGTTAGTGCCGCATATCGCCGCTAAGGACTTTCCGTTAACAGAATCTTACACGATTGCGAAAGGGACCATTGTGTTTCCGTCGGTTTACGAGAGCTCGTTTCAAGGGTTTACTGAACCGGACCGGTTCGACCCGGACCGATTTTCCGAAGAGCGGCAAGAGGATCAATTGTATAAGAGGAATTTTTTGGCGTTTGGAGCTGGGGCCCACCAGTGTGTGGGACAGAGGTACGCGTTGAATCATCTGGTGCTTTTCATTGCAATGTTCGTTACGTTGCTTGATTTCAAGAGGCATCTAGTTGACGGCTGTGATGATATTGTTTATAATCCAACGATCTGCCCGAAAGACGGGTGCACGGTTTTCCTCTCTAAACGTTGCGCACAGTTGCAGAATTTTTCTTTAGAATGATGAAAATACCCTTTTGTTGTCAAACAAGTAATTGTTTGGTTGTTTTTTTGTTTTTGATTTTTTCGGGTGTGTATAGATGTTGATGGACGGTCAGGATTCTTTTTGATTAATGGAGTGTGGAAACATTGATTGGTGGATAATTGGGATGGTGCGGTTGGACTTGGAATCTCAATAAATGTGTGCTGTCGATTGAATTATCAATTTTAATTTCGTTTTTAGCAATTTCAATTAAGGCTGAGCACCGGTCGAAACAGTTCAGAGAGTGCAAATTCTCCGGACCTGATCCGAACATCAGAAAATTTTAAAAATTAATTTTTCGAATCCGACTCTAATTATTTAAATCTCCGCTTTGAATTGTTCCGAAAAATCAGAGCAATTTAGGACGGAGATTCGGAACAAATGGAGAATCTAAGTTGATTCGGAACAAAATTAAAATTCGGATATTATAATATTAGTCATTATCTAAAAATTCATATTTAAACAATAGAAAATTTCAAAACCTATTATAAAATCACATAACACATGTAATATAAAATTAAAAAAAATTAAAATTGAAAAAATAATCTATTAAGAAAAATAGAAAATGAAGTTATTATAACACTCATAACACTAGCATTTCAATTTCAATCCATAAAGTTTTCACTAAAATTATATAGTTTAATTTTTAATTTATATATTTGAAATTAATATTTAATAAATTAATATATATATATATATATTTATTTATTTATTTGTTACATTATATTAAATATATTATATCTAATAAATTGTACTATCTTTTGTATAAATTTTATTTTTAAGTTTTATTTTAATATTTATATTTTAATTGTTTTATTTTTAGAATATATAAAATAAGATGATTATAATTTGAACATATAAGATGATTATAATAGTACTGTCTTTTTAATAAATTTTACTATTACAATTTTATTTATAAATTTAAATTTATTTTATAATTTAAACATGCATTGAAAATTAAATTTAATTGATGAGTATATTTATTTTATTTCAAACAATCAATTAGTATTTAAAATCTCAAATATTATATGTTAACTCAGTACTTAAATTTAATAGTAGATTATCAAAAATAAATTATTTGACTATAATTAATTACTAAAATGGTACTCGATTTTACTTGTAATATATAATTTTAGATTTCTAATTTTTTTTTTCAGGGCAATTCTAGATTTCTAATTTTATCAATTTATTAATTATCAATTTTATAATATTTCATAAAAAATAAAGATAATAGCTATTAGTAAAATTATTGAGATTTATATACTCACATACATATATTATGCATGTGTGTATATACATATATGTATGTATGTATTTGTTATATATATATATATATATATATATATATATATATATATATATATATATATATATAATTTTAGTAAATTATTGGTTCTGGTTTCGGTTCTTCGGTTCGGAGCAATTCGGGACGGATCTCAGTTCGGAGAACTTAAGATCTCCATACCCATCCCAACAAAAATTTTTGGGACAGTTTAGTTCGAAGAAAGTTAAACGGTCAACAAAAATTTTCGGAACAATTCGGAATCTCCGCGACTCGTGCTCAGCCCTAATTTCAATGCCTGTGTTTTAAAAAATAAATTAAACAATAAGTTTTAAAAGATACATAGTAATAAAAATTGGGTTTAAGACATCAATAGTTTTTCAATTTGATATTTGTCATCAGTTCATTCTTACGATTTACAAATGGATCATTTTAACGCTTTAATTTATTAAAAATAAAATTTATTAATACTTTAACTATATATCAATGATATGTTATAAATTAAAATAGAATTATTTGAACACCTAAAATTGATAAATTTAGTTTATAAATGATTTTTTAGCAAATTAATATATAAAATGGTTAATTTATAAATTAAAGGAAAAATTGATAAAATATTCTAAATTTAAGAAACCACTTATATATTAAGGCTCCGTTTGTTTACGAAAAATATTATGTCTCTTGAAAAATATTTTCCAAAAAAATATTTTTCAGAAAAATATAATATTTTTTTTATGTTTGGTTACAACACTAGAAAAATAGTTAAAAAATATTTTTAGTATTTAGTTTATAATAGATTTTTTTTAAAATTATACAATATTACATATAAATAGTAACATTATTTTTATTTTTTCTCTCTCTTTATATTTAATAAGCATTCAAATCTTAGAAAATAACTTCCCATTTTCAAAATGGGAAGTTGTTTTCCCATATTTTTAAGTTATTTTCCTTTAACTAATAACTTATTTTCTGTTGACTTATTTTATTTTGGTAACCAAACATTGGAAAATCAGGAAAAATATTTTTGGGAAGAATATTTTCCGTAAACATACGGAGCCTAAGACTATAATTTCTCTTAAAAATAAAATTTTTCCAAAAATTTGTAATTAAATTGATAAATATTTAAATGTGTGCTCAACAATGAAAAAAATGCTCCACTGTGTATGCATTTTAAAAGTAAAAAATTTGAATTGATAGTGGAAGCGTTGTAATTAAACTTTATCAAGACTTGTTAAGGTTATTTTTTAATTAGTAAAAATTTATATTAAAATTGTATATGTAATTAAACCTTGGAAGAAGAAGACGACTTGTTAATAAGAAAAATAAAAAATGAATATTATTTGGCAACAAGAAAATATTGCTTTTAAATTTGGACTAGAATAGAATATAACAAAAATAAATATCGAAATTTCAAATATCATATTCCAAATATCTCTGGAAAAAAAAAACCATTCTAATTAAAATGTTATACTTCGAAAATTACTTTCTATTTGAATTCTAGAGAAGATGAAATATAACCTAATAGTGCCATCCACACTATCATCATTCTTTAATACATAAAAATTTTGAGTATGTTTTTTTTTTTTTTTTTTTCTAGTTATTGCTCGCACATGCAAAATAATAATAATAATAATATTATTATTATTATTATGATGCATTATATGATTATTTTATTTTTGATAAAATAATATATATTTTATTAATAACCATCATAAATTATAAAATATACTTTTATCCAGTGATAATAAAAATAAAGTGAAATAAAAATAATTTTTAAGTAGTTATAGAATTTCTCTAATAATAATAATAATAATAATAATGAAAAAAAAAATGTAACATTGGGCATTTTGTGGTTGATGGGGGAGGATAGGCTGTCCCAGGGAGTATGCTAGTTGGCAGAGTGTCTCTACCTGGACTGTCTGCATCTTGAAGAAAATGACAAGATATCGTTCTTTGCTTTAGACCTTTAGTAACATAATTACCGATATGCCCCACTCAAAGTCAATCAAGAATTTTTTTTTTTTATCGGATAAATATAAAATTTACACATTATCGAACCTACAACATTGTTAGTAGATATCAAACTTACACATTATCGAAACTACAACAATATTAGTATATATCAGCATTGATACTACAATTGTCACAAGCTATCACAAACTAACTATTACAAATATAACAAGCTATTACAAAGCTATTAATATAACAAATTATTATTATAAACTTCTATATATATATATATATATATATATATATATATATATATACCCTTTTACTCTTTTTAGGAACTAAACCTGGGACCTAATGATCATAGCCCTCAGTTTTACCATCAAGCCAAGCTTCATGGGCTGCGTCAACCAAGAATTTGAACGTTCTTTCTATGTTTTCAATTTCATTGGTGAATAAGCATGCTTTCTTATCATTTCAAAATTAATAAATCAATGTTGGATCAATTACCGGCTAGGACATTGATAATCTATATATGTTGAAAAAGAACGAGTTTATTTCCATGTAGTAATTAGATAGCATTTAGTAGGGTTCTAAACCAAAATTATTCAGAGTTGTTGGATTCAATAAAAAATTTATTTGAATTTATCTATTAAAATTTATTTAATAAATAAGTTAAATTTAAATTATACAAAATTTAACCCATAAAATTCACAAAAAATCTCAAATAAAAGCTTTCAAATTAACTCATAAATTTAATGTGTTAAAGTTTGATATTAGACATATAATATAAAAAATTTTACTTCTAGATAAATATAAAAAATATTTAAAAGATAAATTATTAGAATAAAATCATAATTTTTTATTAAATACATTATAATTTATTCAGTCAATAATTTATTTTTAATTTTTAAGGAATAATTTTAATTTATGATTTATATTAGGGATAACAACATTATTAGTCCTATAAATTATATCATTTTTTCAATTATGTCCTATAAAAAAATATTTTTACAATCAAGTTCTAGAAGTTTTTAAAAAGCTTTCCGTTAGTCCTATCGGTTAGTCAAACTAATTTTCCGTTAGTCAACCCTCAAAAGCAAACTTTTTTTTTTTACATTTCAGTCCTAAAACTATAAAAATTTGTCATTTTTTTATATTTAACATAAATAATATTTTTATTTATTCATTTATTTATGACTTATTCTATTATTTAACTTTTATAATAACTATATAACTCACTAAAATTAAAATTAAAAAATATTTTTCTTAAATTATTATTTTATTAACAATGACAAATAAATTAATTAAGTATTTTTAATTATTTAAAAATATAATTTAACTATATATCTTAAATGAATAAATATTTATACTTGGATAAACTTAATTAGTTTTTTCAATATTGTAATTTGTGTTAGATTTTAACTAAATTTCAAACTCAATTGTATTTCTGTCACGTCCTATCCTCAATCCACCCATGAACTACAGTAATTATTCTCTTAATCCATTTATGGAGCTTTTAAGGTTATAATTAACACTTAATCATATTCTGAAATCCGAACAGATTTAAAACTTTTCTTATTCAGACATCATCAATCATCAATTGTATCATGCATCCCACATTATATAATGCTAAGATCCACAAGCACACTATAGTGCAAACCATTCATCCATTCATAATATATACAACATTCTTAAATACAGTAATCACAAATATAATACAACTTAAGAGTACTAGAAGCTAATACAAATATC
>CATIWO010178696.1:0-32005 GCA_949673435.1 Macaranga tanarius
ATAAACTTATCTAACATTGTACTAAGGGTAAATATTCAAATAAACAAACACTTTGATCCAAATGAATATTTTATTGCCATGGGGATAAATATACAATGTCTATATACATGAATGGCCCTAGGGCACATCTATACTAACATGAACTGCCCCCATGTGCCTCCTTAACTAATACAACTCTCAAAGAACAATTTGGAACATATAGGCGATTTTTCTTAAAAAGAAATCCCTCAAACACATAAAAGTCATTAAAGATAGCCCCATTAGTATAAGATGCAAACACATTGCCAAAATTAGGATCACTCACATACAACTTTTTTATGAACTCAAAGCCCAACAATTTAGAATAAAGAGTAGTAAGTAGAGCATACCTTCGAGATAGCGCATCAGCAACCACATTTTCCTTACCTTTCTTATACTTGATCACATATGAAAATGTCTGAATGAACTCCATCCACTTTGCATGTCTTTAGTTCGGCTTGTCTTGCCCCTTAAGATGCTTTAAACATTCATGATCCGTGTATATAACAAATTCCTTAGGCCACAAGAAGTGTTGCCATATTTGTAAGGCCCGAACTAAAGCGTAGAGCTCCTTGTCATAAGATAGGTACCGAAGAGCTGCTCCATTTAGTTTTTCACTAAAATAGCATATAGGTCTGCCCTTTAGCATCAAAATAGCCCCAATCCCAATGCCACTTACATCACACTCAATCTCAAAGGTTTTGTCAAAGTTAGGTAAAACCAACAAAGAAGCATCACACAACTTATCTTTAAGCAAATTAAAAGCATGTTCTTGTTCATCACCCTAATGAAACCAACATTTTTCTTGACAATTTCATTCAAAGGTGCAGCTATACTACTAAAGTCTTTGATGAACCTTCTATAGAAACTAGCTAACCCATAAAAACTCTTAACTTGGCTAATGTTTGTAAGTTTCGGCCACTCCCTATTTGCTTTCACCTTCTCTACATCAACCTCTAGACCTTTAGAGCTAACAATAAAACTAAGAAAATTAACCCTATCCATGCAAAAACTACACTTTTTCAGATTAGCATACAACTTTTCTACCCTAAGAATTTCTAACACCCTACGCACATGCATAACATGATCATCAATGGTTCTGGAATAAATCAAGATATCATCAAAGTACATAACCACATATTTACCAAGACACTCATGCAAGAGATGGTTCATCAACCTCGTGATAGTACTAGGTGCATTAGTAAGCCCAAACGGCATAACTAACCACTCATAAAGCATAACTAACCACTCATAAAGACCATACTTAGTCTTGAAAGCCGTTTTCCACTTATCCCTAGCTTTCATGCGAATTTGATAATAACCAGAACATAAATCAATCTTAGTAAACAAATAAGCACTATGCAAATCATCAAGCATATCATCTAACCTAGGAATAGGATGATGATACTTTACCATTATTCAGTCCACACACATCCTCCACGTACCATCCTTCTTTGGCACCAAAATCATTGGAACTGCACATGGGCTTAAGCTCTCTCGCATATACCCCTTTGACACCAGTTCATCCACTTGCCTTTAAAGCTCCTTTGGCACCTCGGGATTGCTTTTATAGGCTGGTTTATTCGGTATGGAAGCTTTGGGTACTAAGTCTATTTAATGTTCAATCCCTCTTTGAGGTGGTAAGCCATTTGGCATCTCCTCGGGAAATACATCATCAAACTCCTGTAAAAGGTTAGCAAACACACTCGGTAAGGAAGGATCAAGTTCATTGGTATTCAAGTACACATCCTTATAAGTAACAACAAATAACATTTGACTTGAATGCAATGCATGCCTAACTTCACTTTCCCTAACCAGAAAACTACCCATTGCATTTATTTTCTCTTTAGGCCGAACCATACCTTTGGTTTAGTCACTCTCCCCTTTACTATTTTCGGCCTCAACTCTCTCCCTCTCTAACTTATATTTGTCTTCATACACTTCCTTAGGAGAAAGAGGTGTTAATGTAATCTTTCTCCTATCCTTCACAAATGAGTATCTATTTAGAAAGCCATTATGGACAACCTTTCTATGAAATTGCCATGGCCTACCTAACAAAATATGGCCCATATGCATTGGTACTACATCACATAGCACCTCATCTGAGTACCTACCAATTGTGAAAGGAATAATATCTTGCTTATTCACTTTAATCTCACCACAATTATTTGACCACAATAACTTATAAGGCCTAGAATGGGGAATCGGATTTAAACCTAATTTCTCAACCATTAAAGTGCTAGGAACATTTGTACAACTACCACTATCAGTAATAATATTACAAGTCTTACCTTATATAAGGCACCTTGTGTGGAAAATGTTGTCTCTTTACTGCTCCAAGGCATCTTCTTCCTTTATTTGAACACTCAGTGTGCGTCTAGCCACCAAAAGCTCACCTATCATAGGACCTTCAATGCAATCATCACTACACTCCTCCAATTATGGTATCTCCTTATTATCATGGTCACTATTCTCACTTGCTATTTCAATCTCTCCATGCTCTCTAGCCACCATTGTTCACTTGTTGGGACATTGGGAAGCAATGTGTCCATACCCCAAGCATTTGAAACACTTAATGTCTATATTCTTTTCCTTATTGATTTCGGGTTTGGATATCTCCTTACTGCCCAAAATGCTTTTCCCTTTGTTGTTATTGGAAACAGCTTTGCCATCACCTTATTTACCTCCTTTCTATGAGTTAAACCAATTTGGCCTACTATTAAGAACACCCTTATAATCGAACCTTACTACCCCTCTAGGTTTTAGTTGCTTTTCCACCTTAATTGTAAGGTGAACTAACTCCTCAAGCTCCACATAATGTTACAACTCCACCTTATTAGCAATCTCTTTGTTAAGCCCACTAATAAAACCTGCCATGGTAGCTTCCCTATCCTCCTCTAAATCAACCCTAGTCATGAGCATCTCTATCTCCTTGTGGTAATCCTCAACACACTTTGTACCTTGTCTCAAAGTTTGGAGTATTTGATGCAACTCCCTATGGTAATGCCTAGGTACAAAATGCCTCCTTATGATAGTCTTAAGTGTAGTCCAACTATCAATAGGCTCTTCTAAATTCCTTCTACTAACCACCAACTGATCCCACCACACTACAGTATACTCACTAAATTGGGTGACCACCAATTTCACTTTTTCCTCCTTTGAAAAATTATGGAAATCAAAGATAAGGTTCACTCTCTTTTCCCACTCCAAATATGCCTCCGGATAAGTTTTTCCCAAAAAAGTAGGAATCCTAAATTTGATGCTACCTAAGTTCCTATCAACATCATTATTGTTCCCATAGCCACCAAAGTTCCCTCTACCACGACCAAAATTTTTGTACCTCCTAGGTCCTCAACCTATGCCTCGACCAACCCCACCATAGGCTGCATTAGCATACTCCTCAAAACCCTCATCAAAATCATCCTCATTTACCCCCATTTGCTGCCCATTATTGCCTTGCACATTCACCCTTACAGGTGGCCTATTTTCCATACCTCGAGTAAGTGTAGTAATTTGCTCTAGGATGGTTTGTTGATTGTCCACCATGTCCCTTCGTTAGGCTACCATATCTAGTTGCAACCTCTCCATTTGCTCATTCATATTTTTTATGCTTCATTACACCCTCTCGTTCTCATGCATTTGTACCGCAGGTATGCTGGGATGTGGCATATGATCACTTCCATTAGACCCACTTGACATTGTTGCAATAAAAGTTAGTATGCAATAAGATAAAAATTAAGGATCTCACTTACACTCCCTCACGTGTTTACCCTCGATGAATGGGGATGTTCACTCATATTTCACACAAATAATAATGATCACACAAGGTCAAAACTCATACCACTCAGCTTGTTTTCAAGGATTCTTATGTGAATCAATAACCACAAAACAAGGGTATTATTATACTTGTAATGTACCAAGAATTATGATCTAAAAAGCTTAGTTAATGTAAACGTGAGAAACATGAAAAAAATGCAAACAAATAGTAACGCTTCAATAAAATTAGGAATAAAAAAACATAAGAAAACTTCAAAAGAATGAAAATAACATAAAAAGAAATAATCTAGATGCAAGAAACTCAAAAATTGAATGAAGAGACAAGAAAGATGTAATTCAGCTTGAAATAAGCATTCAAGTGAACAATAGCATGAACAGTTGCAAAATAAGGGTTTAATGAGTTAAGAACGAATTAAAACTTTAAATTAATGAAATAAACAAGGAAGGAACAAAATAGGAAGTAAAAATCACAAGAAAAATTGATCAAGAGGAAAGGTTACCTCTATGTGCTTCAATGGAGTCAATTCGGCCAAGACTTGAAAAATACATAAAGAAGAGAGAAATTGAAGGAGAAAATGAATTTAAGACTGAAAGAATTCAAATAAGATGGTATATATAGGGCTCAGGTCAATGGAAAGTCAATTCCCCTTTAAATCTTCCTAAAAATAACCTAATCCTTTTTGTATAGGATTGGAAAATTCTTCCTAATTACACCTAAAGCTTAGAAAATTTCCAAGGCCAGCTGAAATAGGAAACTTTGAAGAACCCTAATAGGTCAAACAACATACCTAATAAGAATAAAAATATTCCTAAACACTTTCCCAATCAAATCAAGAAACAACATAACAATCAAAATTATTCCTAATTCGGATTTCTCAATATTCTTGATTTCTTTTCTTTTTCATTTCTTTTTTTCTTGTTCATTTTTTATCAACAATTCGAATTCAAGGAAGGATCAAGAATAAAATCAAACACAATGCAAATTCAAGAACACCAAATCAAGTACTGAAATAAAACTCAAAGGAAATAAACAAATAACTTAAGGAAAAGGGATGAATAACCTAATTTAAAAGCCAAAGCTTGGATACCAAATGTTAACAACATCTAAGGAATAGAACTATGAACCCTAACGATTATGAACTCATGAATTACTATCTTAGAAACCCAAGAACAAATCGATGTCAGACCCAAGAACAAATCTAAATTAATTTTGCACCTATTCTTGTTTTGCCTAACTTTAATAAAATATTTGAGATTGAATGTGATGCTTTTGGAGTGGGAATTGGTGCAGTACTTATGCAAGAGGGTAAGCCAATTGCATATTTTAGTGAAAACCTAAGTGGTGTAGTACTTAACTACTCGACATATGACAAGGAGATGTATGCCTTGGTGTTAAAAACCTCCAAGGAATAGAACCACGAACCCTAACGATTATGAACCCGTGAATTACTATCTTGGAAACCCAGGAACAAATCGATGTCAAACCCAAGAATCGCTTAGATCGGATTGTAGAGATTTGATCAAAGAATTAAAACCTAAAGAAAACTAAGTTCTTTAAACCCTAACACTTAACACGCCATAAGGATAGATCAATTCCTTGATAAGTGGTTTAGGCATTCAACAAGAATTCAAGAATTCAAGCAAATATGCAAAGGAATAACTATATTGTTTATTTAATTCAAATATCATTCAATTCTCTTTAAAACATATCAAAAGGTTGGTATTTATAACACACCAACATAAAACCCTAATAAAATATAGGAAACAAAAAGTTTAAAATTGTCTAAGGCTAATTCAGGGCACTGGTGCGCCAGTGCTTACTCGCAGACTAGTCCTCCGGCACTCGCCAGTGTTGACTGGCAGACTGGCCACTTCTTGCACTCATGAAGTTGATGTAATTTAATGCTCACTAGTGATGCCTTTATGCATTTGGACTTGCAACACATTAAACAAAGCCCTTTCACCTATCTTCTCACTTGTGTCAACACTAGCATAACTTCCTTGATTACCCCAATCTTGTAAATAGCTAATCAAAGCCTCTTTGAACTTCTTGGACCTTGACCTTATAATTGATCCTTGTGGCATGCTTAATGGATCCTTAGCTTTACTCTTTGTTTCCTTATTGTCCTCTCCATCAAGCTCACTATCTTCAAGCTTGGTCACGTCCATATCACTTGGTAAGGGCATTGGAGACATGGCAATATTACCTATTGTCTAAGGAGTTTATTATCCATACCGACCATGAGAGATTGAAGCATTTAAAAGGTCAGAATAAACTCAACAAATGACATGCTAAGTGAAGTGAGTTTCTTGAGTCCTTTTCTTATGTTATTAAATATAAACAAGGTAAAGAAAATATTGTGGCTGATGCATTGTCAAGGAGGTACATTTTATTTACTACTTTGGATGCTAAATTACTTGGTTTTGAGTATATTAAAGAATGGTATGCACATGATCATGATTTTAGTAATATGTATAATGTATGTGAGACAATTGCTTTTGACAAATTTTATAGACATGATGGGTATTTGTTTCGCCTAAAATAACTTTGTGTGCCTAAATGATCATTGTATTTATTATTAATTAAGAAGGCATATGAGGGAGGTTTGATGGGACATTTTGGCATAGCTAAAACATTAGATGTTTTATATGAGCAGTTCTTTTGGCCTAATATGAAATATGATATAGCTAAGTATTGTGCTAATTATATTACATGTTTGCAAGCTAAGTCTAAGGTGCATCTGCATGGATTGTATACACCATTGCCTGTTCCACAGTCACCTTGGGTAGATTTATCTATGGATTTTATCCTTGGACTACCTAGGACTAGGTGTGGTAATGATAATATATATGTGGTTATTGATAGGTTTTCTAAGATGGCACATTTTAATCTATGTCACAAAATTGATGATGCATCACATATTGCTAATTTGTTCTTTAAGAATATAGTATGTTTGGTATACCTAAAACTATTGTGCGTGATAGGGATACTAAGTTTTTATCCTAGTTATAGTGGGCAAGGTTCATATATGAGCATGGGGCAATAAGCTAATCAATCTCAGATGAGTCAAGGTTCTGTAAGGCAGCCAGTTAGTAGCTCTGTTAGTGCCCATAGATAATCTTGGAGTGGTATACCACAAACTAATCAGGGAGGACTCATATATCCACAATGCATGAATTGTGGCAAGTTTCATAAAGGGGAATGTAAGAAGAGACCATTTAGTTGTTTTGAGTGCAGAGAAATTGGGCATTTTAAAAAAGATTGTCCTTCATTATTACATTTTGGTAGTTCAGGATGAGGGATTATAGCTCCTAGAAATCAAAGTGGTAGTTGAAATTTCCTATTGAATAAGCAGGTTACCACTGATTTTTTCCCTAGTGTTGGTAGAGGTAGTGTAGTTGCTGTAACACCTCACCAAGGATAAAGTGCCCAGTAAAATTGACCTTTAACTCAAGCTAGGGTTTATGCAATGACTCAAGGTGAAACATTGGCATCTCTAGAAGTTGTTACCGGTATGTCAAATATTTATTATTTTTGAGATGTTTATGTGTTATTTGACCTAGTATTATAATTGAGTTCATAGATAATATACTAGTGTATTCTCGAAGTATGGAGGAACATGAGGAACATTTGAGGATAGTATTGTAAATTTCGAGGATGAAATTTCTTAAGAGGGAGAGAATTGTAATATCCTGCCCTAGAAATTAAATGGGTTATAGATAGATTTATAGATCAGATAGCATTAGAAAATACATTTGAGGACCTTTTATATTATAAGGGGATAATAGAGGGTCTAAATGGTTATTTTATTTTTAAAAAAAGGTTACTGTAGCAATTCCTCTCCCCTACATTTTCTACGTAGAGTATATCAACAAATTTTTTTTCTTTTCTTCTTACTTTTCTTTCTTCTTCTTCCTTCTTCTTCTTTATTGTTTTTTCTTATATTTCCTTAAACTTTCATCCTTTAATTTCCAAACAACAAATTCAAGATTGATAGATAAGAGTTTTGGTAAGTTAATATATATAAACTTTCAAGTTTTTGGATTATTCAAAAATTTGAAGTTTTGATTGTATATTGAGTTTTAAGCATTGGTTTATAAAAAATAGACCCATGTAATGTTAAAAATGGTGTTTGGGATTGATTAGGATTGATTTTTGGTGTTTTTAGCTCAAAATAGAGTTGTTTCAGCACTTTCGAGTTGATCAGGCAATGCCTTATCACTGAGGAGGCGCCTCAGTGGGCCTTCCAAGCCCCGGAACCCTAATCGAAGCTGTTTCGGACCATTTTTCAGGTCTTATACCATATCTTTTAGCCATATATCGATTAGGTTGAGTAGAATTTAGATGTTAAGTTTGTGTTCTTATATTTTTGCTTATACAATGTTAGAAGCAACTTCAATCCCAGTGGTAAAGCATAGGTTAGAGCCGAATAGGTAGTTCTTACTTCAGCAAGCCAGGTGAGTGGTTATATGTAGATAAAATTATTTTTGAAACTAAGTACATATAAATATATGTATGTAAAGTTATTAAAATGTTTTCTATGATTTAATTATTGATGTTTCCTTACAAATAGGATTTTATCGAGTATTAATTTGAAAAATATCATTTTACAAGTTACGTAGCTTTTATATCGGAAATTGGGAACATATGGAATATATTTATTATTGATATAGTTAAAGAGATTTAAAGCAAGAATATGTTTAATATTTTTATGCAACAATTATATTTTAGTAGTACAGTACAACTAGTATTAACTTATGATTTAACAATTATATTTTTATAGTAGTTTGATTAATGTGAATGATTGCTTTATAAACAATCTTATACACTCGTGATATATATCCTTTAGATTACACCATGATGACTAGTGTTTTATCTTACCAATATATATATATATATATATATATATATATATATATATATATATTTATTTATCTTAGCAATTATCTTGAGGTCAGTGCTTGCTTATGCATATAGTCTTAGGGGCGTACAACTAGGTGGTTAGCCCTTGGGGGGCAGCTCTATACAAGCATATGACCAGTAATATATAAACACTCGGGCTGCCAGCGTCATCATTGCACCTAATGTGTCAATAATTTAGCATAATCTTTTGGTTACACATTTAATGAGTGTATGGGGTAGCTTTTTTATGAATGTTATTTCTCAGTCTTATCTCAACTTTTATGGCAACTGTATAGCTAAGGAATTATATTATTTCAGCTAGCAATAAATCAGTTTATGCATATATATTATACTATGTTAGTTCAGCAGTTTAATGATTATTCTCAAGGCAGTTATATTTATATCTTTGTAATTGCTTTAGTAAATCGCTAGTGTTCCCACTTTACTTTATTGTACTTTATTTTTAGTTCACCCATTGAGTAATTTTTTTACTTACCACTCTTATTTTTTTTAAATGTTTTCAAATTCAGTAGAGTGACAGTATTAGTAGATGGTAGGACGTATTTTGGTTTGTCCACCTGGTGTCTAGAGGAGGTTGTGCCAATCAGCTAAAAATCTGTTTATCTTGTATTACCTTTAAGATCAACTTGTTAATGAGTTAATGGCATTTTACTATTTGTAAATTGACGATGTTTAAAAATACTCTA
Source organism: Macaranga tanarius (assembly GCA_949673435.1). NCBI lineage: Eukaryota > Viridiplantae > Streptophyta > Magnoliopsida > Malpighiales > Euphorbiaceae > Macaranga > Macaranga tanarius. Next base: position 9,406 of record CATIWO010178696.1, read on the forward strand.
TGATGTATAATAATAGTATTATCTTCAAATTATTTTAAGTTATTAGTAATATAAGTATGAATTATTTCCATTTTCAGCAGTAGCACTAGCCAGCTTAGCATGTCGCACCCGCTCCCAGCTAGGAGAGCGGGTGTGACATAGTGGGTACTATTAATATAAGAGTTTGATACGATCATCAAAGATAAGAAGGACTCGGAGAACCTTATGGCGGTCATCTATCTTATTTAGAGAAAGACCATAATAGAGACACATTTATTAAAGAGACTTTTTTTGACGAATGTTTACTCACTATTGGGCGTGAAGAGATGTCATGGTTTAGGAACTTAGAAAATTTTCTCGTAAGTGGACATATTTCAAAGAAGTTTTTGTACCAATAATGTGAGAAGCTCATGCATGATGGTAAGAGCTATGTTTGGGATCCACCATTTATGTGAAATTTATGCAATGATGGCATAGTTTAAAAATGTGTATTAAGTGAAGACATTTATGACATCTTATACCATTTCCATAGCTCACTCTATGGAGTCCATTATGGACCTGATAAAATAGCAGCTAAAGTGTTCAGATATGGATTTTATAGGCCTACTATCTTCAAAGATGCTCATAAGTTCATAGGAAGTTGTGACAAATGTCAAAGGAGTGGAGGATTATCAAAGAGGGATGAGATGCTTCAAGAAAAAATTTTAGAGGTGGAGCTCTTCGATGTTTGAGGATAAGACTTTATGGGACCATTCATTTCATCCTATGGAAATAGGTTTATTCTAGTATGTGTGTGTTAGTATAGATGTGCCCTAGGGCCATTATTGTATGTAGCATTGTATATTTATCCCTATGGCAATAAAATATTCATTTAAATTAAGTGTTAAGTTTATTTGAATATTTACCCTTAGTATTATGTTGAATGAGTTTATTATCAATAGTTGATAATATAAGTGATAAACTCATTTGGTACATATGCTATAAATGTTCATAGTCATTGGATTAATATATGGGTAGTATTAATCCCTTGATTATCACTTCTATCTATTTTCCTTGATCGGTATGTGATATCGATAGTGGGAGGTAGTGAGTCTCATGCTACTTGATATGAGATATCAAAATAGATATGTGGATACTCATTTGATGGGTGGATCGAACTGTGACGTAAGATTTATGATTGCATGAATATTCACTTTTGTCAACAATCACAATCTTGGACATAATGGTGCATATGGTCCTTTGACCTGAGGTAACATAATCATCCATATATAGTTGGTTAGAGTTTGTTACCGCTTACATACCTGTGCTAGCCACGTGTGGGTATATGGCATGTGATGGCTCTATTTAGTTATATATAGGGATAAATGATCGGCCAAGATGGAATTCATTACCTGGAGTGAATAGGGATAAGATCCTACGCTATCTAAGTTATTCTTGATGAATAATTACTTGACCAGGTCAAACTCGACTTACCGAAAAAGATTTTCGGTGCTAGAAAAAAGTTTCTAGTAGTAGTCATGTTTTATCAAGAATTGAACTTAAGATGAGGTCATATGATTGAGGTAATTAGAGTTTGACTAAATAGTGACTCTAGCCGATATCAGAATCTTGTAATGAAGGGACATTTAGTGCACAGTAATTGTGTTCTATGGTTCTTATGGATCTACATTAAGCATTCATTTCTAATTGGGTAGTCGTAACATATATATTAAAGGTCACTCACGACTTATGGGAACTAAATGTGATTAATTGGGATTTTCACATTTAGGATGGAAAGGTGTTTCTATAATATTAAGTGTTAATGTTATTTCCCATAGCCTTTTAGACTTGAACCTAGTAAGTCACACACACAAGGGTTGCACTTGTGAAGATTAATATTAATTTGATTATTAATTAAAGAGTTTAATTAATTAATTAAATTAATTGAATTGAATTTGCACGTATGCGGGGATCTAGCATATCCTAAAATATAAATTTAAAGATTGAGACTTAATTATAATTAAATAAATATTAATTTGGACTTGATTTAATATGTGATATTAGGTTTAAAGACTAGATTAATATTTGCCTCCAAATGTATTCATATATGGGCAATGAGATGGATCATATATATATATTAATTAAGATGGGCTATGAGATAGACCATATATATTGATTAAGATGGGCCATGAGATGGACTATATATATTGATTAAGATGGACTTGAAATGGACTTAGGATGGGGCTTTATTTAAAGAATTTAAATTAGCCCATAAGTTATATATTGGTATGGAGTGGGCCTTCTCTAAGTGTAAAGAAGCCCATGTGCCCATAACCTTAGCCCATATCCATTAAGTGTTAATGATATCAAGGCTAAGGTTATCCATATAACCAAACACTACCCACTTACTTGTAAAGCCAAGCCATGCATATTGATAGAGTATGAGATACTCAATCTATCAAATGCATGTAGCTTGAGTGTGAGACACTCAAGTTACATGAAGCTATAGCAATGCATATAGCTTGAGTATGAGATACTCAAGCTATGGCTATGTAAGTGGCTTGAGTATGAGATACTTAAGCTATTATCATATTGTTTATGTTGATAGTTAGTGGAAAGTGTAGAGACAACTAAGCCAACTAATCCTAATGCATATGTAAGAGCTAATTTGATATTCTAACAAAAGAGAGAAAAAGATTAAGAGTGTCTTCTTCTTTCTTCTTCTTCAAGTTTAGAGAACTCAAATATAAATATGTGTTGTATGCTGTCAAGTTAAAGCTATTATTGTACAAAAGTTGTACAAGTTGAAAGTCCATCATCCATTAGAGGTTGCATCCTTGTTCCATACATTCAAGCTTGGAGTAGCTCTAACAAACTCTTGGGTCAAATCAAAATAGAGGCTTATGGGTAGAGCTTCACCATCCTTGAAGATCATCCTTGTGCAACTTATATGTATCAAGCGAGAGGCTTCACATTTGGGGAGCTAGGAGCTTGTAAATCAACATCAACCAAAGCTTATCAAGTGTGCTACCAACTTGGAGTTTTGTAAGTGTTACCAAGCCCTTAGTTAATAGGTCTTGTATTATGAATGCATGACTTGGTTATTTGTTGATGTATTATGTTGTCCTAGATGCATGTTTAGCTATGTATTTACCATGTGATATGATCTATGGGCATGGATGTGGTTCATGTATAATACAAGTGTTGCATGCAATCAAAAATTTAAAATTATGCACTTTTGATTGTTGCATGATCACACATTCCTTCAGTGTGGACTATGTGTCTAAGTAGGTTAAAGGTCAAACTTGTGTAACTAATGATGTTGGAGTTGTGTGCATGTTCTTAAAGAAGTTATTCATTAGATATGGCATGCCTCAAGCAATCATTAGTGATGGAGGAACTTACTTTTGTAATAAGCAATTTGAAACACTTATGGCAAGTTACAATACAAGGCATAAAGTCTCAACACCATACCATCCTCAAACAAATGGGAAAATGGAAGTGAGTAATAGGGAACTTAAGAAAATCTTAGAGAAAACTGTTAACAACTCATGCAAGGATTAGGCTCAGAAGCTAGATGATGTACTGTGGGCATATAAGATAGCTTAAAAAACACCAACAGGGTTAACACCCTGTATAATGGTGTTGGTAAGGCATGTTATCTACCTGTTAAGCTAGAGCACAAAGCCTATTAGGCTATAAAGAAAATTGAATTATGACTACAAGAAATTAAGAGCTAGATAGCTACTTCAATTGAATGAACTCAAGGAAATTAGGAATTAAACTTATAAGAATGCTAAGTTTTACAAAACAAAAACCAAAAAATGGCATGATATAATGATTAAGCCTAAAAGCTTCAATGAATGTGATAAAATCCTTTTATTCAATTCACGACTTCATTTATTCTCGGGCAAGCTCAAAATAAGGTGGTTGGATCTGTTTGTGGTCACAAGGGTGTTTTCTCATAAAGCTATTGAGATTCAAAATCAAAAAAGGAAGAAATTCAAAGTGAATGGCCATCATTTGAAGGTTTACTCTAGAGGAGAGATGCCCAAAGATTTACATGTTTAATACATATAAGATTTGCCTTCATAATTCTAAAAACAAATCATATAACAACTATCTAGTTTAAAACCTTAAAAACAAAGAATTTATTGGGAGATAACCTAAGCATTTTTCCTTTTCTTTAGTTTTAGTTAGTTTAAGCCTTAGTTTTTACTTTTTAGTTTTATACTATCCCATTAATTGAATTTTATGTTCTTAATGTAGGTGAATTGATGAAGAAAGAGGATTAATGAAGACATACATGAAAACATTGAGGACAATGTTAATTCAAGTGTGGGGGAAGTATTTTCTATTTTGCCTTAGTTTATTTTATTTTGTTTTGTTGCTTAGTTTAGATTAATTTGAATTTTGCAATAAATTATTAAAAAAAAATTATACATTCCTAAGTTATTTAGATGTAGGTTTAGGTTTAGGTTAATAAATTAACTATGCAATCATTTTCAAAACATTTTAAGTGTTGACTCCAATTTTTGAACCTTATATTTTTTTGCATTCATCAATATCATAAGTTATGTACATCAAGGAGTTTCTTAGTATAATTATAGCTTAACTTAGTTCTTATGTATTAAGATTAAAGATTAAATTGAGGATTAGAGTTTAATTAACTTAAAATGTACTTCTCTTTTGAGTGAGTAAAAGGTATGTAGAATATTATTTCATGGAGAGTTTATCTTAATTGAGTGACTTTAAGTATTAGATCCACCTTTAATTCTATATGTTATAGTAAAAACTAACTAATAAGGGCTGGATGGTGCATAAAACGCACTCGATAATTAAGGTGAGATGGACCGTAAAAAGCACTCACCAAAAATTTGAATGAAGTAGAGCATGTACATTTATATTTTAACTACTCCAATGCTTATGGTTATGAGTAGGCATGAATAACTATTCCAAAGCACTCACCAATTCTCTACGCCTAAAGTGATCTAAGTATGAGTAAACCAAAGGTATTTGAGTGAGGTATTTTCAATTGAATTATTCATGTCTACCTTCTTAATAAATTAAGCTCTTAATTGTGCTTAAATAATTAGTTAGCTGTCATTATTTAGAGTTAAGGAATTTCTAATATTTAAAATTATTCAAAATTGCTTGTGATTCATAAATTTTATTCTATATATTTTTCATTAATTCCATTAAGAAGTGCTATCTTTTGCTTCTTTTTAATATTTAATTTTGATATATAAGAGCTTTGTTAAGTTTATATTTAGTATATTTAAATATAGTTGTACTTTGTAATATTCCTTAATATACATGATTTGTGGTGTTGATAAAGTTTTTGCTTGAGGATAAGCAAAAAGTTAAGTGCGAGGAGTTGATAAACTCATCTTTGTTTTATATATTGAGTCAATATTTAATTAATTCTATGTATTATTGTGTAATTATATGGTTACTTTTAGTTAAAATGTGTTTAAATAGATTTTATTTAAATTATTTTACATTTAGGAATAATTTAGGTTTAGTTTTAGTATTTAATTAGGAATTAATGTTTAATCCATAAAGAGTTAGAATTTATTTTCCTTAAAATTTAGGATTTATTTTATAAATTTATATTTAATCATTACATTAAAAATTTTAATTGAATTTGATGTTTATTTTTATGTTTTGCAAGGTTTATATGATTATAAGTTTATTTGAATTGAATAAGGACTTAAAGAAGTTCAATTTAAGCAAGGAAAGCAATCCTAGTTTACCTAGGATTCATGTTTCTGTGTTGATACCTAATGTAGTATACTTCGGTATTCAGGGCACAATTTTCTCCACAGACTTTAGATTGAGATGATTCAAAATGCTACGGAAAGCTAAAAAAAAGAATATTGAAGAAAATCAGAACTAATTTGATCCTCTTCAGGGGCTGAATTCTCGAGGAACTCATCTGATTTGCACAAAACATGACAGTAATCCAAATTCGACTAGGATTCAACTCTTTAAGCACAAATCCACTTCCAATTCAACTGAGGATGAGTTATGCCCATATAAAAAATTTTGGGGGTTGGAAAATCATCATTATACACATTGAATACCATATTCACATGTTCATATCATTCTTTGTATTCATTCCTTAGTTAGGTTTAGTTTTTATATTACAAGAATATTGTTCGTGGAGTTCGTGCATTCTTCAAGATTAAGAATAAAAGGTTTATAATCTCTTCTTCTATTTTTTTTATGATGTTTGCAAGAATTTTTAGGAGTTGCATTCTTGTAATCATGACATTACTAGGCCAGATTTTCAATATGTACTAGGATAGATCTAAGTAGCTTAGGGATAGATTAACTCTTATTTTTTTGCTTTAGTTTAAGTTGATTTCTTATATATGAATTTATTTTTGTATTTACTTATATTAAAATATAGGTTATGGTTAAAGCATGTTAAAATCGAGAGGAGATTCATACTTTGTACTTTATTATTTATGTTGAATATTCATGTAAGTGTTATAAGATCGAGAGGAGATTAACGCTTAAGATTTAAAATAAAATCTATTGATGTTAATTGGGTTGAGAGACCCTTTAAATTATCAATATTGCATGATTTGTCATTAAACTTATATTTAATTAATGGTTTGTTAGATTATACTTAATGAGGCGAGAGCCCATAAGTTATAGCTAACAACTGAGTTAATTAGACAAACTTATAATTGTTTGAGAGATATTTATAAGTACATTAGCTGATGAGTATCATATGTATAAATCAAACTTAGGTTGGAGTGATTTGTTAATGAGTTAATAATTGAATTAAGTGAAAGGTGAAGTTCTAGTACATGCATTCATCCATTGATTAATTGTTGTTTATTATTTGCATTGCTTAAATTCTATTTAAAACTTAGTTTAATTTATATTAAAATTTGGCTTAGGTTCAAATTCAATTCCAACTTTTAATTTTGAATTGTTGGAAAAATAATTATGTGAATTAGTACTCAACAATTAATCCTCATGGGAACGATACTATACTTATCATTATATTACTTCAGCAATCCATGCACTTGCGACTAGCATCAACTAGATTTAATCTTATTAGAATATAAAATTTTTAAATAAAATATAAGGTAACCTAATTAAAAAAAAAAAAGGAATTCTATTTTAAATGAAGTTAGATTTAAATTGTTTTTTTTTAAAAAGGAATTCTATTTTAAATGAAGTTAGATTTAAATGTTTTATTAGTGACTAAGTTATACATTTTTTGGTCCGTAATAAATAATATCTACTTAGAATAGGAATCTATATATATTAAATTTAAGGTCCAAAGTCATTAAACCAAAATTTTGACTCCCCATAATTGAGCATTTACCTCTAAAAGTTTATGTGTTGATTTATTAAAATTCACAATATTTTTCTAAGAAAATATAAAAAAGGTTCATTCTAAGTGTTATAATTAAAATAAAATTCTTGAAATTCTCCAAGTGTTATAATAGAAATAAAATTCTTTAAATTTGAGGAATTACTTTTAGTTTAAATAACTAATATTCTTTATCAATTATTAATATTATAAATGTATAATTGTTTAAAATTCAAAATATTTTTTCTAAATAAAATATTAAAAACTTTTCTCCTAAACTTTTAAAACATTATTGTCTTTTATAGTTGTTATAGTTGTATTATATTATGTATTACACACACACACATACACATACGTGATCAATCAACATGTCAAATAATAAATAATTTTCAATAAATAAAAAATATATTATATATTAAACAATAAAAAGTAAAAATAAATATAAATAGTCCACATAATGTGCGGATATACAACTAGTTATATTTTAAATTAAATTAGAAAAAAATTTATTTGATTAATTAAATGACAATTTTTAATATTAATATTGTTTCATAGTTTAGAAATAATTGCACATACTATGTTTTATTTTTGTAAATAGATGTAGTCTATGGTTACTTTATTTTTTACAAAGTAAAGTTTACTTTGTTAATAATCACCATTAGATTATTTAATGCACCCTTATCCCATGGCGATACACACAAAGTAAAAATAAAGTTTCTAAAAAATAAAGTCACCGTAGAATTTTCCTTGTAAATAATCTATATATATATATATATATATATATATATATATATATATATATATATATATATATTAAATGCTAAGGCTTAAAATCATTAAGCCCAAATTTTGACAAGTGTCACTTCTTATAATTCAATATTCAGCTCTTAACGTATTAAATTCTAAAAATTCACAATATTTTTCAATTAAAAATATAAAAAAACCTATTATACATATCTATCCATATATCATGTTTTTTCCCTTTTCTTTGATTCCTCCTCTTATCGCATTCATGAAGCAGCACTGCTCCTTCTTTTCTTCTCACCTTCACTACTACATTCATAGGTGATATATGATGCCTACATGCCAGCAGGCGAGCCCATTCCAACCAATAAAAGGTTCAATGTTGCCAAAATCTGCATGGTCCATAGTGCATCTTTCCCTATGTCAAGAAGAATTATGACCATAGTGTTGTTATATTCCTCTTGATATTTAATCTGATAATTCTGTTAAGCTTTCGTGTTACTAATGCATTGAAGATCACCCATGATTGGTTCTATGCCATTGTCATTAGCTGTGGTGTTTGCCTATTAATAAGTTTTCTTATATTTCCAATTTGGTCAGGAGAGAATCTCTGTAATTCCATTGTGTCCAAGCTTGAAGGTGTAACTAAATCCATAGAAGGTATGCACACTTCACACTTCTGACTCAATCCTATTTTTTCTATTCATGTATATGTACAAGGTTGCATACTGTGAATAATTATTGTAGGTTGTGTAAATGAATATTTTAGCGAAGTGGAGAAAGAAGCTACCTAGAATACATCTTCTAAAGATCCCATTTACAAAGGTTATAAGAAAGTTTTGGACTCCAAATCATAAGATGAGATTTTGGTACTTTAGTGAGTTTTGGCTTTTTTAATTAGTTTCTAATAATGTTAATTACAATTTTTTTTGTTCACTTGATAAGGGTTAGAGGGAGTTTCTACTTTTTTTAAGTTTCTGCTTATATTATTTACCAGAGTTTATATAGAATTGAAATTTGTGAATAAGTATTATGTCAATGCTTATACAGGTACAGAATTTGATGAAGGTGAGGCTCCAGAATTATACTCCAAAAAATACTTATAAGAGAATCATGTTTTAGAAATCTCACTCTTAGATTTGATCACATGTTGTCATCGTCTATTTTCCTAGGAATGTTTGCAACAGACTTTCATGTTTTAGAGAGATACATGTAATTAGTTGTGTTCAACATATGAACTCCTTTGATTTCTATTTAGAATTGAAGGATATTGTAGTAGATCTTCTTAATGAATATGATATGATTTTATCTTATGATATTATGGAAACAATTTAGGGCAAGGTATAGAATGAAATCTCAAACACTTGGAATATCATCTAACAGTAAGTTTTCTTTTCATTGTAATCAACCATACATATATTCATAGAGGTAGATACAAAGGGTGATGGCACTGGCAGGATTGATTAAGAAGAGTGGGAAGAATATGCAAGCACATCAAGGAATCCATCACTCCCAAAGACCATGACCCTCTTCTTTATTTAATGTAAATTCTATATTCTACTGTGGAATTAAAATCTTATAACTAATTTGATGCTAGTTATTGTGTTGTATCATTTTTTTTAACTTCATTTATAATATTGCATTTTTTATCAATTAAAATATTTTCTTCATATCTTTATGTGTCTGTATATGTGTGTATGTGTATGTATTGAATTTCTCTATTAAACTTTACAATTTTAGGCACATAATTGTAGCATTTCCAGTTTCATACTAAACAATAAAGCAAAAGAATTATGTTTGTAGACTAGCAATGGACCAAGAAGTGACTCAATAATCAGAATCAAAGTCAACAAAGAGGGTTAAAGGATGCTTTACAAGAAATTGGAAGTCTAATGTCAAGAAATTGAGTCAAACATACTAACGTGGCACTTTCAAAGTTAATCTACAACCTTATAGCTAAGGAAAGTATACATTTTCAAGATGTCAAAGTGGAGGAATCATCACCAAGGCTTGTTAATGTGTTTCTGGCAAGTTTTCAAGGCTTTAAAGGAGTTTCAGGGTCAACACGCCCGTATCCCGAAGTACATGGCCGTGTTGCAGGTGCTAAAATCATCCAGTAGGGTACACGCCTTAGGACACGCCCATGTCTATAACACACCCTGCAACACACCCATATCCCTGCCTATATTCAACACTGCCTATTTTTGGGTATTTAAACACGACCACAAATACGACCGTGTTGCATGTTCTGAGTCAAATCTGAATTAATTAGGATTTTATTATTTTGATTCCTATTTTACTTTTAGCGTTTAGTTTATGAGTCTGTTAGGATGCAAAATAGAATAGTTATTTACGATAGTTGTGTTTACTTTTTCTTAAGTTTTTATTTGCATTTGTTAGATTATTGTATTACCATTGTTATCTTTGTTGTTTTTATCTTATTTTTGTGTTTTGAAGGTTCTCTTAGGTTTAATTCATGCTTGGAAGTGCATTTGGATGCTTTAGATTGAAGAATGGTATATAAAAAGCAAAGGAAGAAGAAAGTGGGATTGTGCCGAGTCATCACCAGTCATCACTGAGAGAAACCATGCCAAGTTGTGCTGAGTAGGCATAGTGGCATGAGTCGTGATAGAGTCTCCTAGTACTGAGTCTAGCCTGAGTCGACACAGTGGTGCCTAGTGGTTTCCACACCCTTTCATTGCACCCTTTCACATTTACATCCATTTGGAAGGAGCACGAGTTGGGATATCTAGAGCCTATAAATACATGAACTTAACTTTATTTCTATATGAAAAACACTTAGTTTTTGCTTAGAAGTAACTAGTATTATTTAGTTTTTATTGTTAGAGAGAAAATCTAAGTGTTTAAGTGAAAATATATTCAAGAAGTCAAGGAAGACATCAAAAAGGCTATCTAATATCAAGTAACCTTCTGGAGAGCATTAAAGAATTCATCAAACACAATTGCCATATCTTTTTCTCTTCTCTCTATTTAGTTACTTGATGTTTAAAATACTTTATTGTTGTTGTTTGATAATGACTATCATGTATTTTGGCTAAGTTTTTATTTGTTAGAATTGCAAGGATGAATTAATCTTATGAACTACATTTTTATCTTTTATAATACATGAATGATTTAGTTCAATTGAGTGTTTGATGCATTATATATGCTTGATCACTATATATAATTTATTAATTAAATGTTCACAATGAGAGTTGGGACATTTTGGTGGAAATGCAATTGAAATTACTTAAAGGATAGGAAAGTAATTAGAGACAAGAAATCCACTTTGAGGGTTTAAAGAATTGGCAAGGAACTTAGTGGTTTTTGTTTATCTCTACAATGTCATGAGAGTGCTTGTAGACTCTAGATGGAAATACCCTTAATTGATAATGAGACTTACTTTTAAGGATTGTTGGTCATATTCTCCAATCATTGCATATGTTTATATGTTTTTTACTTTTTATATTTCTTTGATTAATTATGAATTGTAGTTCTAATGAATATTTCTTGAACTTGTTGTTAGTACATTTAGATTAATTAGAGTAATTTGTAATTCTTAGTAATTTTAGAATAGTTAGAACAATTCAACATCTTTGTTTATAACATTTTCCTATCCATCTAAGTATTTACTCGGTTAATATAAAATTGCTCTAACTTCCCTAGTGTTTGACACTTTACTTGCTCTATACTTACTCTTAAAGACTAGGATATTTAATTTGACCCATATCAGAGTCCTAAATTTAATAGGATTTTTATAGCCTTCGCTTTTCTATAAATAAGCATCATTCTTGATGTAAAAATAACTAAGTTTGGAGATCAATAAAATTTTCTAGAAATTTATTTTATTTGGCTCTTACATGAACTAAATTGACCTTATCAAGCTAATTGCTTGTTGCGGCTATCCTTATTCCTTATCACTCTCTCCTTCTTTTCTTTGTTCTAGGGTATGGTAGAAAACACTCTAAATTAATTTGATTAATTTATAACAAAGGTTTTAGGTTTAATATACCTAAGGTTTGGGTTGGTTGATTCGAAGAAATTTAGGGTTTCTTTCTTTATCTTTATCTTTTATTATTAATCATTTATTTCATAAATTTTGGTACTTTTTTCGACGTGTGTGGGTTGATTTGAGATTTTTAGGGTTTTTCTATCAAGATAACATTAATTTGGTATCAGAGCTTTGGCTCATCAAAATTCAAGTTTGATTTAACTTTTAAAGTTATCTTCCTTAGCATTCTCAAAAACAAATTCTTGCATAACTATTCATCATTTGAATTAGTGTTATTTTAATTTATTATTAAATCCACATCTTATCTTATGAATTTATTTGTGAATTGCGCATCAAGTGAAAAAAAAAAAGAAAAAAGAGAAAAGAATTCAAAAGAATTTGAAAAAAATCAATTATTATTGTGCGCATCCAATTGAGTAAATCTTGTTGGATTCATTGTTATTGTTCTAGTTTATTTTCTTTGCATTGAAGATTGTAGCATTTGTTCATCACTCCTTCCATTAAATTACTTCTAATTTGTTTACCTGTTTTCTTTAAATTCTTAATTTTTCTTATTAATTCATCTTATTCTTAAAGTATTCATTTAATTCTTTGGATTCCGTGGTGTTAAAAAATTAAAATGGTACATAAGAAAAAGGGTAGCGAGAGAGAGAAAATGATAAGTGAGGTTAAGAATTCAAAACAAAAGTGTGGTGAGTGTGCAAGAGAAAAATAAAGAGTTGGAGCAAAACAAAAGAGAGAGAAAAAGAGAGAATTTCTTTACCACCACAAGTAAGATAAGGGCTATATTTTTAGGAAAATAGTCCATGATTTTATTTTTGTACAAGGAGCCTTTAATGACTATCCTTGATTTAGATAACTCTTTGCCTAGTGTTGTTCGTGTTCTATTATAGGAATTTGCTAATGTGTTTCCTGAGGAAATACCTAAGGGTTTACTGCCAATTAGGGGGATTGAGCATCAAATTGACTTCATTCCAGGAGCTCAAATACCTAACAAACCTACCTATAAGAGTAATTATGAGGAGACGAAGGAATTCAAAGGCAAGTAGAGGACCTTTTGGACAAGGCTACATTAGAGAGAGTATGAGTCCATGTGTTGTTTTGATTTTATTAGTACTTAAAAAGGATGGATCTTGGCACATGTGAATAGATTGTAGAGCCGTCAATAATATCACTGTAAAGTATAGACATCCCATACCTAGGTTAGATGACATGTTAGATGAATTGCAGGGCTCATATATATTTTTTAAAATTGATTTGAAAAGTGGTTATCATCAAATACGTATGTGTGAGAGTGATGAATAAAAAATAACCTTTAAGACTACTTGTGGTTTATATAAATGGTTAATTTTGCCTTTTAGCTTAACTAATGCACCTAGTACTTTTTTGGGATTAATGAACAATGTTTTGCACACTTATATGGGGAAGTTTATCGTAGTATACTTTGATGATATAATTATGTATAGTAGGAGTTTAGAGAGTCATGTTGAGCATTTGAGTCCTGTTCTTACTACACTTAGGAAAGAACATTTGTTTTTTAACCTTAAAAAGTGTTGTTTTTGTTCGAGTTCTATTATATTTTTAGGTTTTGTTATTTCTGCTAAAGGTATTGAGATTGATGAACAGAAAGTCAAAGCTATCAAGGAGTGGCCTACTCCTAAGTCTATTACTGAAGTGTAAAGTTTCCATGGATTAGCTAGCTTTTATCATCATTTTGTGAAGGACTTTAGCACTATTATAGCACCTTTGACTGAAGTTGTGATGAAAAATGTGGATTTTAAATGGGACAAAGCTCAAGAAGATGCATTTTAGCTAATTAAGGATAAATTATATAGTGCACCCTTACTTGCATTACTTAATTTTAGCAAGACTTTTGAGATAGAGTGTGATGCATTTAGGATTTGTATTGGGCCCATTTTGATGCAAGAACAAAGGCCTATTGCTTATTTTAGTGTGAAGCTTAATAGGGCAATTTTAAATTATCCTACATATGACAAAGAGCTTTATGCATTGGTGATCGCATTAAAGACATGGAAACATTATTTATGGCCTAAGGAGTTTGTTATCCATACTGATCATACGTCCTTAAATCACTTAAAAGGATAAGGAAAGTTGAATTGAAGGCATGCTAAGTGGATGGAGTTTATTGAGACGTTTCCTTATATTATCAAGTACAAATAAGGCAAGGAAAACATTATAGCTGATGCAATTTTGAGGAGGTACACATTACTTAACTCTATGAATGCTAAATTGCTAGAATTTGATCATATTAAGGATTTATATGTTAGTGATTCTGATTTTTATAATATGTATGAAGCATGTGAAAAGGTAGCAATTGGTAAGTTTTATAGGCATGAGGGATATTTGTTTAGAGAGAATAAACTTTGCATTCCTCAATAAGCTTTTAGTGAGGGAATCTCATGGGGATGGTTTGATGGGGCATTTTGGAGTTAAAAAGACTTTTAGATGTGCTTAGTGAACACTTCTTTTGGCCACATTTAAAAAGAATGTTGAACGTATTTATGCTAGATGTGTTAAGTATAAGCAAGCTAAGTCTAAAATTATGCCTCATGGGTTATATATGTCTTTAGATGTGCCTAATGAACCTTGGTTACATATTTTTATAGATTTTGTTTTAGGTTTACTAAGGTCCAAAATGGGCCAAGATTGTGTATTTGTTGTTGTTGATAGGTTTATCAAGATAGCGCATTTCATTCCTTGCAATAAAACCAACAATGCAACCAATATTGCAAATGTGTTCTTCAAAGAGGTTATTCATTTTCATAGTGTTCCAAAAAGCATCATGAGTGAGAGATAGCAAGTTTTTAAGTCACTTTTGGGATATGTTATAGAGCAAATTAGGAACTAAGTTGTTATTCACAACAACATGTCATCTTCAAATGGATGGAAAAATAGAGGTGGTAAATAGAACTTTGGGTACATTATTACGGGCAATTATTGGTAAGAATTTGAAGAATTAGAAAGAGAGTCTATCATTTATTGAGTTTGCATATAATAGGAGCATGCATACTACCACATGTTATTCACCTTTTGAAGTTGTATATAGATTTAATCCTCTTACACCTATTTACTTATTACCTTTGTGTTCAAAAGAGCGAGTTAATTTGGATGGTGTAAAGAAGGCTAAGTTTGTGTGAAATCTACATGAGAAGGTCAAGTAAAGAATTGAGAGGAAGAATGAGCAATATGCAAATTAAGCTAATAAGGGCACAAGAAAGTTGTATTTGAACTGGGAGATTGGGTTTGTGTACATATGCACAAGGAGAGGTTTCCTTCCCAAAGAAAGTCTAAGTTGCAATCACGTGGTAATGGTCCATTTTAAGTGGTGGAGCGTATTAATGGTAATGCCTACAAACTTGATCTAAAAGGTGAGAGTAATATGAGTGCTACTTTTAAAGTTGATGATTTATTTCCTTTTGATTTTGATATAGTTTTTGATTCAAGGATGAACCTTCTTGAGGAAGGAGGGAATGATGAGAATCAAAGTCAACAAAGAGGGTGTTAAAGGATGCTGTACAAGGAATTGGAAGTCCAATGTCAAGAAATTGAGTCAAACATATTAACGTAGCACTTTCAAAGTTGATCCATAACCTTATAGCTAAAGAAAGTATGCATTTTAAAGATGTCAAAGTGGAGGAATCATCACCAAGGCTTGTCAATATATTTTTGGCGAGTTTTTAAGGCTTTGAAGAAGTTTCAAGGTCACCATGCCCTTGTCTCGAAGCACATGGTCATGTTAGAGGTGCTAATATCAACCAGTAAGGTACACGCCCTGGGACATACCCATGTCCATGCCTGTAACCGCAACATACCTTGTAACAGGCCCATGTCCTTGCCCATGTTTAGTACTGCCTATTTTTGGGGATTGAAAGACGGCCACAAACACGCCTGTATTGCATGTTCTGTGTTAAATCCAAATTAATTAGGATTTTATTATTTTGATTCCTATTTTAGTTTTTATGGTTTAGTTTAATAAGATTTTTATAGTCTTTGTTTTGTTTATAAATAAGCATCATTCTTGATGTAAAAACAACTAAGTTTGGAGATCAATAAAATTTTCTAGGATTTTATTTCCTTTGGTTCTTGTATGAACTAAATTGATCTTATCAAGCTAATTGCTTATGGCGGCCATCCTTATTCCTTATTACCCTCTTCTTCTTTTCTTTGTTTTAAGGTGTGGTGAAATCACTCTAAATTAATTTGATCAATTTATAATGAAGGGTCTTAGGTTTACTATATCTATGGGTTGGTTGATTCAAAAGAATTTAGAATTTCTTTCTCTATCTTTTTCTTTTATTATTAATTATTTGTTCCGTAAATTTTGGTACTTTGTTGGACATGTGTGGGTTGATTTGAAATTGTTAGAGTTTTCCTATCAAGATCACATCACTCATCCTATCTAGCCTATTCATTGCAGTTTCACCATTGAAACAAGGCCTTTAGTGTTTGCACCTCTGTGGTAGGTAGCTTACTAAAAAAAGAAAATTAATTAAGTCATGTACCATATCCTAAGTTTAAATATATAGCATAATTAGTATATATACAGAATAAGATATAATTAACCTCTGTTCATAGTGTTGATGCTCAATATATGGTAAATTTTAAGATAAAATTCAAAGTTTGGTGGTCTATCAAAATCATATTTTTGATGGCATTCTTGGTTTCAATAAGAGTAAATTTAGTGTTATATCATCAATTTATAGATCTCTCAAAAGGAAAACAAGAGCAATATTTCAAGTGTATCCTGAAAATCTAGCCTACCATGTGTCAGAGAAACCTCCAAGAATAGAATACACCAACCCTTTGGTTATGTGGACCTATGTATCACTAACTTAAAAACCCCTTTAACAACCTAACACCATGCCCAAGGAATGCCAAGAATAGGTTGTAAGATGATCTTTGCAATTAGAACCTAAGGAAAATAAACCTTAAATTTCAATTGTTTGAATGCTATAAAGGTAAATCACTTCCTTTGATAAGTTCAGATTGTATTCAACAAAGAACACTAGAAAATAAAGCAATTTTGTGCTTAATATATGGTTTGAACAAAAATTCTATATATTTATTAATGAAATTCGTGCGTCCTTATATAAGGATGTAAAACAAGCTAAATAAGTCTTCTAAACACATTAAACTTCCTTAAAGAAGTAGGATTCTCTAATGTAATAAGAATCCTACTTAAAACAAACTCTAAAACCCTTAAACTACTAGAAAACTAATATAAAAAGATAAATAAATAAGTTTTCAATGAAGCTAAGATAAACTAAGGCCCAAAACATAATAAGCCCAAACTTAAAACAAAGTACATAACTAAATGTTTGATTTGGCGTATATGTGTCTATTCAGCCTCAACACCAATTTGAACTTGAAATATATTAAATAAAGCCCAATTTTCTTGGTCTAAACATTGATCCAAGGCCTTGCATTGTTGGTCTTCATATATAGACCATTTGTCTCTCATAAAGCTTTGTAAAGCCTCTTTGAACCTCTTAGCCCTTGATCTTGTTATTGGGCCTTGAGGTAGCTCCAATGCATCAATTGATCTTGGAATTGAATGCCCATGTTGTTGTCCATCTCCATTCTGCCTTGATCTCCCTTTTATCCCAAGTCCAACATTATGCCTATACTCTCCATGTATTCGGTCTATATCATTCCCCCCTTCCTCAAAAGGATTCATCCTCGAATCTAGCCCATCACCTACATCAAAAGGAGATAAATCAGCCACATTGAAAGTAGCACTTACATTATACTCACCAGGAAAATCCAAATGATAGGCATTCTCATTGATGCACTCAACAATTTGAAAAGGACCATCTCCACGAGCATTCAACTTTGATTTCCTTTTATAAGGAAACCTCTCCTTTCTCCAATGCACCCAAACCCAATCGCCAGGGTAAAAAATAACACGTTTTTGGCCCTTATTAACCTTCTCAGGCACCTTTGAATTTTTCTTCTCAATTCTCTCATTAACTTGTTGATGTAGACATTTAACATAATCTGCCTTAGAAACACCATCTACATTGACAAGCTTAGGAGTAGGTAAAAGACATAAATCCATAAGAGTTAGTGGATTAAAACCATACACAATCTCAAATGGTGACAATGAGTAGTACTATGTATAGCCCTAATCTCAAATGGTGATAATGAGTAGTACTATGTACAACCCTATTGTATGCAAACTCCATAAAAGGTAAACAATCCTCCTATGATTTAATGTTCTTTGGAATAATAGCCCTAAGCAAAGTAACTAAAGTTTGATTCACAACTTCAGTTTGTCCATCTATTTGAGGGTGACAAGTAGTAGAAAACAATAACTTAGTACCAAGTTTAGCCCATAACACATGCCAAAAATGACTAAGAAACTTAACATCCCTATCACTAACAATGCTTCTAGGTACGCCATGTATACACACAACCTCCCTAAAGAACAAATCAGCAATATATGTAGCATCATTAATTTTATGACATGGAAAAAATGAGCCATCTTACTAGATCTATCTACTACAACAAAGATACTATCTCAGCCTTTTCTAGTTCTAGGTAAACTAAGAACAAATTCCATAGATATATCTAATCAAGGTGCATCAGGAACAGGCAAAGGTGTATACAAACCATGTGGATGCAATTTAGACTTAGCCTTCCTATATGTAATGCCATGCTCACACACCTTATGCACATCATGTTGTATGTTAGGCCAAAAATAATGTTCACACAAGGTCTCATAGGTCTTATGTATGCCAAAATGCCCCATTAAACCTCCCTCATGTGCTTTATTAACTAGTACAATGTGCAAGGAACATTTAGGAATGCATAACCGATTTCTCTTAAATAAATACCCATAAAAAACATAGAAATCATCAAAGGCAACCCCATTAGAACAAGAATGAAAGACATTGCCAAAATCAGCATCGTTAGTATATAACTCCTTGATAAACTTAAATCCTAGCAATTTAGAAGTAAGAGTATTAAGAAGAGCATACCTCCTTGATAATGCATCAGCAACAATATTTTCTTTACCTTGTTTGTACTTAATGATATATGGAAATGTCTCAATGAATTCCATCCACTTAGCATGACTTCAGTTCAGCTTATCTTGCCCTTTCAAATGCTTTAAACGTTCATAGTCTGTATGGATCGGGAACTCCTTAGGCCATAAATAGTGTTGCCATGTTTGCAAGGCTCGAACCAAAGCATATAAGTCTTTGTCATTCGTTGGGTATTTCAATGCTGCCCCACTCAACTTCTCACTAAAATACGAAATTGGTCATTGATATTGCATTAAAACAGCCCTAATTCCAATACAACTAGCATCACACTCAATCTCAAAAGTCATGTCAAAGTTAGGCAGAGCAAGCAAAGGTATATTACATAATTTTTCTTTAATTAATGTAAACGTATGTTCTTTTGCATCACCCTAATGAAAAATAACATTCTTTCTAACTAACTCATTAAGTAGTGCGGCTATAGAACTAAAATCCCTAATGAACCTTCTATAAAAACTAGCTAAACCATGAAAACTCCTAACATTATGCACATTTTTAGGTCTAGGTAATTCTTGAATTGCTTTGACCTTTTCTGCATCCACTTTAATGCCATATGAACTAACAACAAATCCTAAAAACATAATCTTTTCCATGCAAAGTGAACACTTCTAAAGATTAGCATATAATTTTTCTTTCCTAAGGACATCTAGAACCAAATGCACATGTATTATATAATCATCAAATGACGTAGAATATACAAGGATATTATCAAAATATACAACTACAAATTTACCTAAAAATTCATGCAATATATGATTCATCAAATGCATAAATGTACTAAATGCATTAGTTAGACCAAATGACATAACAAGCCACTCATATAAGAATCAAACACTTGGAGTTTGTAAGTTACTTTCAACTTGAACTTTGAAGTGGTTGTTGATATACATGCTTGTGTGTTTTATTTTAGCTATGTGTTAATTGCAAATTGGATCTTGGGATAGGAATTCTTCATGTGATGAAGAGTTATGCAAGTGAAATTTTTGAAATTTCACCCCTGTAGGGCACATGCTTCCGCTACATCTCTATTGCATAACTATTTCCTAACAGTAGAGACAACCAACATACAACTTCATTTGCACATTTGAGAGCATTTTGATATTCTTACAAAAGAGAGAAAAGGTTAGAGAGTGTCTTCTTCCTTCTTCTTCTTCAAGTGTAGAGAATACCACTATACACAAGTGTTGTGTGCTTTCAAACTTAGACCATTATTGTACAAGAGTTGTACAAGTACTACACCATTATCCATTAGAGGTTGCTTACTTGTTCCATACATCCTAGCTTGGTGAGGTTCTTGCAAGCACCTTGGGTCATAGAGGAGAGGCTTGTGGCTTAAGCATCACCATCCTTGGAAGTCTTCCTTGTCCAATCCGTGTGTATCAAGCTAGAGGCTTCACATTTGGGGAGCTAGGAGCTTGTAGATCAACCTCAACCAAAGCTTGTCAGGCGTGCTACTAGCTAAGAGTTTTGTAAGTGTTACAAATGAAGGGAATCGAGGGTCATAACAACCAAATATGCAGAATTTTAAAATTTTTGGAAGCATACAACACTTGCATCAAGTTTGAATCCATTCATGCCCCAAGAACCAAATTACATGCATTTACATGACTAATCATGCATCATGGACATTATTTTATCAACAAGCAAAGTAGTCATGTAATTAAATTACAAGTCCTATATACTAAGAGTTATGTAACACTTACAATAGTCCTTAGTGAGTAGAACGCTCGACAAGCTTTGATTGTTGAATCTACTAGCTCTAAGTTTCCCAAACGTGAAACCTCTAGCTCGAGACACACGGATTGCTTGAAGGATGATCTTCAAGATGTATCAAGCTCTCCACACAAGCCTCTCTTGAATAACACCCAAGAGCTTGTGAAAGCTTCTTTAATCTTGAAGTTATGGAACTTAAAAGGACCTTCCAAGGATGATGGATTGTTAGAGAGATCACAACTCTTGTGATATATTTAGGTTCACTCAATTTTGAACTAGGGAAGAAGAAGAGTCTCTATTCTTTTTCCTCTTGTTTGGTTAGAGTAACCAAGCTCGCTCTATCACTCTTTGGCCGAAATTTCAGCAAGCAAAAAATGTAGTTTCTTCAACTTTTCTTGTTAATTAAATAAACCCTTTGGTGTCTTCTTTTCCAAGTCTTGTAACTATTGCAAGTTTACATTCAAAGTCTTCCATTCCAAGTCTTCTATGGACTTGGAATTCCATAACTTTGATGTAGAGAAGACACCAACTTTGAATAGGCTTGTTTGGTTGTATAAATATCCCTATCCCTATTCCAATTCCACTAACATTTAATAGGCTTGGGCTTGGGCCTGGGCCATGGGCTTCTCTACACTTAGAGATGGCCTAATCTAATCTAAACAATTAATGGGCTAGATTAAACTCTTTAATCAAAACCCAATCCATATAAATAACAAGTGGACTAGTTCAAACTCTTTAAACCAAGTCCATCATCCATAACACACATGGTCCATCTCATGGGCCATGTCCATATATATTTGGAAGGCTAATATTAATTTAATCTTTAACTTAATATCTCATATTAAATTAAGCCTAAATTAATATTTGCTTAAATGCAATAAAGTTCCAATCTTTGAATTCAGATTTCTGGATATGCTAGATCCCCGCATATGCATAAATCCAATTCAATTAGTTTAATTAATTAATTAAACTCTTTAATTAATAATCAAATTAATGTTAATCATCACAAGTGCAACCCTTATGTGTGTGACTTACTAGGTACAAGTCTACATGGCAATGGGAAATGATATTAACACTTAATATCATAGAAACACCATTCCATACTGAATGTGAAAATCCTAATGTATTACATTCAGTTCCCATAAGTCGTGAGTGACTCCCAGCATAGATATCACAACTACCCAATTAAAAATGAATGCTATGCGTAGATTCATAAGAACCAAAGAATATAATTACCGTGCACTAAATGTCCCTTCATTACAAGATCCCGATATTGGCTAGAGTCAAGGTTTAGTCAAACTCTAATTGCCTTTATCATATGACCTCATCTTAAGTTCAATTCTTGATAAAACACGACTACTACTAGAAACTCTTTTCTAGTACCAAAACTCTTTTCGGGTAAGTCGAGTTTGACCTGGCCAGGTACTTATTCATCAAGAATAACTTAGATAGCATATGATCTTATCCCGGTTCACTCCAAGTAATGAATTCCATCTTGGCTGATCACTCATCCCTACGTATAACCAACTAGAGCCACCACACGCCATATACCCATACATGACTAGGACAGGTATGTAAGCGGTAACAAACTCTAACCAACCTTATGTGGATGATCGTGTTGCCTCAGGTCAAAGGACCATATGCACAATTATGTCCAAGATTATGGTTGTTGACTAAAGTGAATTCCCAAGCAATCATAAATCTTGTGTCACTGTTCGATCCACTCATCACATGAGTATCCACATGTCTATTCTGATATCTCATATCAAGTAG
>CATIWO010178714.1:0-15343 GCA_949673435.1 Macaranga tanarius
TTGAAATCAATTTTGACCAAAATTAGAAATGTGTTAAAATTGCAAAAATATTTTGAAATTGGGACATTATTGCAAAAATTAAAAGCTTGGGATTAGATTGCAAATAGTCACAAAGGTTTGGATTTTTTTTACAAATAGGCCTTCTATTTATATATCAATCCCTTTAAAAATCCCTTTTTTCTGTTATTACAATAATAAATTACGATAATAAATTACAAAATTGTAAATAAAAATTTTGTTAAAAGAGAAAAGTATTTACTAAATTAAAAAAATTTGAAAAGTGATATATAATTACTGAAAAAAAGATAAATATTAATATTATAAATGTTAAAATTATGATAAAAAAATTAATTTATAATGACAATTATTTAAAATTTAATAAAAGATAACTAAAATTAATTTATTATTATTTATTATCTAATGGTTCATTATATTTATAATTTAAAAATAGTATATAGAATTTTCTTTTAAAAAATGCAGTACTAAAATAAAAAAAATATTCAAAATCGATATGTAACTACCAAAAATAGAAAAATTAATATTAAAATTGTTAAAAATACTATAAAAAATAATTTATTAAAATATAATAAAATAATGTATTTAAAATGTTATTTTATATTAATTAATTATAATTATAATTTAAAAATAATAAATGAAATATTTTTAAAAGAGAAAAATATTAAAGTTAAAAATATTTAAATCGTATTAAATTTTTTAAATTTAAATTTATTTCATAAAAACGAGTCTAATAATAGGAATATTTATAAATACTCTCTTAAATTATCTAATATTGTAGAGGGCATATCACCTCCTGTTAAACAACTCTACTAAAGTTTTCTAAAGCTCTCCTTTGAGAATGCCGTTCAAGGCTCTCGGCCTTCGATTTGGAGCAGCATCTTGCAAGGCCGATCACTTCTCTTGGATGGAATTCGATGGAATGTTCATTCAGGTTCACAAATCATGATTTGGGATGACAAGTGGATTCCTTCCTTATTTCAATTCAGAATATCCTCCATAAAACCCCCCACTTGTAATTTTTTTCTTATTGCTGATCTCATTGACAGGATTCATGGCACTTGGAAACAGGATATTCTGACCACTCTTTTCACACCTGATGAGGCTCTTGCAATCTAGAAAATAGCCATTGGCCATCACATGGGCACGGATAAGCTTGTTTGGCACTTCACTAAGGCAGGTAACTACACCACAAAATCTGGTTATAATCTTTCCAAGAAAGAAAAAATGCTCTCACGCACAAGACAGTCTCCTAGTGACTCTCACAGTATACAATTTAAATTCTGGGAATATATTTGGAAATTGAATGTCCCACCAAAAATTAAGGTTTTTCTTTAGAGGTGCTCTCACAATGCTATATCAGTTAATGACAATCTTTGCCACAGGGGATGCCTACAAAGCAATATGTGTCCAGTTTGTAAGCTTTGTCCAGAATCTATCGAACACATGTTGTTTCTCTGCCCAAAAGCAAAGCTAGTTTGGTATGGTAGCATTTTGTATTATTTACCTACAGATAACAGCTTTCCGAGCTTCAAGCAATGGTGGATGGCCATGTTCATATATTTTCAGGACAACGAAGCTGCAGATATGCTCAACCTGATAGCAGGCATCTGTTGGCAGATTTGGAAAGCTTAAAATCTCAAGGTTTTTCAACACCAGCATTATCATCCACAAGAGGTCTTGCATAAAATACAGTTTTGGTATTCAGAAATCCTAAAAGTCAATGATGATGAAGCATGTGAAGCTCTCAAATCTAGCTCTCAAAATCCAGTAGTCTTAAATTCTTGGCAAGCTCCACCACCTGGTTTTTTAAAAATCAACTGTTATGCAACCTTTGATCACCGTAACTGCTCAGGCCATGTAGCTTTTATTTGCCAAAACTCATCTGGTCATCTTGTCTTTCATGCGGCCAAACGAGTCACCTGTGCTTCTGCTCTCATAGCTGAAGCTTTGGCTCTTAAAGAAGCAATGAGATTTGCTGCTAATCATCAACTCACCAATGTCTTGCTTGAATCTGACTATCTGACACTTGTAAACTCAGTCAATAAGGGAGATCAACAAATTTTATAGGAGATTGAACCTCTTATTCAGGAGATACACCATCTACAATCAAAAATTGGTTCCTCCTATATCACTTACATCCCTCGTGCTTTCAATAAACCTGCCGACTGGTTGTCCAAATATAATTTATCTAATCTTAATTGTGGAATGAATGACAACATGTCTAGGCAATTACAACTCCTTGTATTATCTGATGTAACTTTCACAAGTCTTAATAATTAAGCATAATCATTCTCAGTTCAAAAAAAAAAAGTTTTCTAAAGCTACAAATAAAATATTATGCAGGAGGCTAAGAAAGGTAATTTTAAAAGATATCTTATATTATTTTTCTTTATAGGGTGTAGTGCATATATAGATATATATATATATATATATATATGGCCTTGTGCAATTTTCTATATTAATAAAAATACTTTTCCTTATAAGCGTGGCAAGAAAGGTCATACCTTAGACTGGTTCCCATTTCTATCTCAGCTCTAGCATGAAACAACTCTGCAGGCATGAATAACTAATGAACTATAGGGTTTGGAATGTCCAGAGGCGGATGCAAGTATTGTCAAATGGGGTCCATGGACCCCATGTTTTTTTTATTTGTTTTATATGTATATATGATATACACGTAATGAAACCCATTTGATTTATAAAAAGGACCCCATATAAATATTTAAAAACAATTAAAGGAAAGACCTTATTTACTAAAATCCAGTCCATTAAACAAATAGATGTTATAATGTAGGTTGTGCAGCCCATGAAGCCCATTTATGAATCTTGCTCATTAAGCAAATTGTGTTACTTGTTATTGTGTGATTGTGGCTCCTGATAAGCAAATCGAGACAAACAAAAACCTGAGATGCACAAAATAAAGACACATATATTTGTTGGGAATTATTAGAATAGCGGCGGCCAACCAAAGAGAAGATCAAGAAAAATTAGCAAATTGCACTGGTAATTTGTTATTTATATATTATATTCATTAATTATTATTAAATTTTAAAATTTATATTTATTTAATTATTTAGGGTTTAATTTTTTTAATTCATAATTTAATTTCTGTGTATATTTTTTGTTAGTGCATTATATTGAGATATTACAAAAAACAAGCTCCACTTGTTGTTGAATCTAATGTTTCATCAATTTCCCAATCATCTAACTCAACAAATGAACAAACACCTACTTAGGAGAATCTATTTGACAACAAGAATCACTCTACTATAAAAGCATAAACTTCTTTAACAAAACAAAAAGGAGTTCACTTGAATGCTCTTCCAGCTGATCCTGGAGAACGACAAAACATTGAAAGTTACCATCCAAATGATTGAGATGAAGTTAGAAGAGCATGTCTTCAAAAAGGCCCTTGTCAACCTCGTCGTCATGATTTTCAATAAAGGAATGTTAAAGGTAGATTGCATTGATTATTATCCTACTTGGTTTGATGAATATAAATACAGGCTGGAATATAATATTAAAGAGGAAGCAGCTTTTTGCCTATGTTGTTATTTATTTAGAACTGAGATTAAAAGTTAAAGTGGCTCTAAATCTTTTGTAAGTGAAGGGTTTAAGGCTTGAAATAAAAAATCATGACTAGATGTTCATGATGTTGTAAGTGCACATACTATAGCAGTTCAAAAATGTTAAGATTTGATAAAGCATTCTCAATCTATTCATTCTGCATTTGATAGGCAAACAGACTTGGCTAAGACTGAGTATAAAATTAGATTGAATGCCTCTATTGATTGTATAAGATTTCTTTTAAGATATGGATTGCCTTTTCGTGGTCATGATGAACATGAAAATTCAAGCAATAGAGGGAATTTTCTTGAGCTTCTACATTTTTATGCAGAACGTAATGATAAAGTGGGCAGTGTTGTATTACGTAATGCTCTAGGAAATCAAAAAATGATTGCTCGTTCAATCCAAAAAGACATTGTGCATGCAGCAGTAAAAGAAACTACCAAGGTAATAATTGATGATCTTAGAGGTGATTTTTTTGGGATTTTAGTTGATGAGTCTCGTGATGTTTCATGTAAAGAGCAAATGGTTTTAGTTTTGCATTTATGTTGATAAAAGAGGATTTGTTATGGAGAGATTTATTGGCCTTGCTCATGTTTCTAATACTTCAATTGTATCACTGAAAGATGTTATTAGTTCCATGCTTTCAGAGCATAAACTAAGTTTGTCTAGAATTCGAGGGCAAGGTTATGATGGTGCTAGTAATATGCAAGGTAAGTTCAATGGCTTAAAAACTTTGATTATGAAAGAAACTAAATCTGCTTATTATATTCATTGCTTTGCTCATCAATTATAATTAGCACTTATGTTTGTTGCAAAGAATCATTTTGCTATTAATGATTTTTTTTATTTAATTGCTTATTTGTTAAATGTGATTGGAGCTTCTTGTAAGCGTTGAGATAAGCTAATGGGGCAACAGACAAATAAAGTTATAGAGTCATTGATTAATGGTGAGTTATAAATAAGCCGAGGCTTAAACAAAGAATTGGGTATTAAAAGGCCTGGTGATACTCGTTGGGGATCTCATTATGCTTCACTCTTGAATATAATGGCTTTGTTTTCCTTAATTATGTATGTACTTGAAGATATTGAAAGAGATGGCACTTATCAAGATCAAAAAGTAGAAGCACATCGTCTCTTAGAATTGTTAGAGTCATTTGATTTTATTTTTTGCTTATATTTAATGGTGGAAATATTGGGAATTACGAATGAGTTGAATTTTGCTTTGCAAAAAAAGGATTACAAAATTGTAAATGTTATGTCACTTGTTAGAACTGTTAAAGAAAGATTGCAATAAATGAGAGATAATGGATGAGCATATTTGATGAATGATGTTTCTACATTCTACAATAGGATCAAATTTTGAATGCCAAACTTGGAAGATGTCGTAAAACCTCACAGGTTAGCAATTTGCACCATTATCAAGTTGATCTATTTTATGCAATAATTGATATGAAACTTCAAGAGCTAAATAATCATTTTAGTTAAGTAAATACAAAATTACTTCTTTGTATTGCTTGCTTGAATCTAAGAGACTCGTTTAGTGCAATTAATAAGGAAAAATTGCTAAAGATGGCTGCATTTTATCTGTGTGAGTTTTCTAATGTTGAGCTTTTGTCTCTCAAAAATCAACTTGCAAACTATATTGTGGACATACAAGAGGACGAAAGGTTTGCTAATTTGAGTGGAATAAGAGAGCTTTCAAAAAAGATGGTAGAGACCAATAAACATAATATTTATCCACTAGTGTATTTGCTATTAAAGTCAGCATTAATTTTGCCTGTAGCTACAGCAACTGTAGAGCGAGCTTTTTCTGTAATAAAAGTTATAAAAAGTGATTTACAAGATAAAATAGGCGATCAGTGGTTGAATGATTGTTTGATAACATATATTGAAATATATGTATTTGATAGTGTTAGTAATTATACAATTGTGCAATATTTTCAACATATGAAAACTCGTCGAGGACAATTGTAATAAAGAATTTTATTTTATTATTTTAAAATTATATAGTCAAAAATTTATTTATATGTTTTTTATAATTTAAATTTACACTATATATATGGACCCCATTATACAAAATTTCTGGATCCATTACTGAGAATGTCTCAAAATCCCTCTGATTGTTAAGTCAGAATGGATCCAAATGGATATGTAAAAGATCAATGATATGGTTTGAAAGATAATTTCATGAAAAGAGGGCATCTAGCTTAGAAAGTAATACTTTTTAAGGAGAAATATGAGAGAAAAATGTTAAGAGGAAGAATAAGAAGATTGAGTGAAAAAAAGTCCCCTTTCTTTCCTTACCTTTTAGTATTTATAACTTAGAAAGTGATGTGGTGTCAAAATATCATTGGTTCTAAAGTATGCCATTTCTGTGCTCTATCCCAAAAGTAGGTATGTCAGGGGTTGGTGCTTTATATTGCATTAAATATGTTGCAGAGGAAATGATCTAGTTGGATAATTCTAGTTAGGTGGCAAGAGTGGAGCCTCTAATTGGAGGGGTGCTTCTAGCCTTCCCAATTCATGTACCTTGGCAGGCCCCCTGAATATTAGATTTGGACTTTTCCACGGTGATGATATGGTAGATTAGACAAGGTAAGTTGTACACGTGTCTTAATTTTATTGGTGTAATTTTCATGTTTTATCACCTTAGAATTAGGAAATGGGAAAATTCTAAAACAAGTTTTAAAATATGAGAGAATTCATAGTCCAGTATACTTCTGCACACTAAAATGATTGTCAAAAGTATTATTTCACAATCAAAAAGGAAATTTTTTCAATTATTTTATGCATTAGCAAATTTTAAAGTGATCTTTTGAACCAAATATTTATTTTAAGAGTTGATCGTAAATCTGTAAAGAAAAAAAAGTTTTTGGAAAAGGATGTTCAAAATGTTGCTTTCAAATAGATTTTTGCCTGATGGCAAGCAATCCTTCCAATTGAGTCTTCTTATAAGGTTTGGAGGTATTTATGGAAGAAGAAGGTTTCTTAATAGTATGTCTCATCCTTTGGCTTTTATTAAAATTAGTAGAATAAACCAAAAAAATTACCACTTTATAAATTTAAACACATAAAATTCTTTGCTTTATTGGATTAGTATTCTAGAATCCTTAATCTATTTGCTTATTATATTAATGATTACAACATTATTTTAAAGTCGCAACTAATTAAAAAAATGAAGATTGAGGGTTTAAATAATTCTTATTGTTAGTGTTTTTTAATTATTTATTTTTTGAGTTGATCATTTATTATGATATTGGTTGTTCTGTTATCTTTAAATATATTTTTCATATAATCGTTTAGACAATCATGATCTAGAATATTGGTTAGCTTTGATATAAATTGGCCATGATAGATTTGATGTACAATATATCTATATTGTCATGTAATTAAATTTAGCTTGATTTACAATCCCGTATTTATATTCTATTTAGTTTGCTATTTTAAATTTAGATTTACCATATTATATTTAGATTAACCAATGATTTTGCCATATTAAGTTTTGATTTCTTTATTATTTGTTAAATTTGTCATAAGATTTGCCACATCTGATGCTAGATTTAGTATGACACCTCTCTCCAACGACACCCACATCAGATAGACGTACAACTCGGACTGTCCAGCATGGAATAACAGCGTGAAAAGGTACCACTTCTAAGTTAGAATTACTCAAGACTATCCTGGGTAACTTAAATACAATATGGGATTAACAACAATTATGCCAGTCATTCTAAATCTCACGAATACGATAACTTTAAATACATCATTCAACAGTATCATCAGATGGCAAGAAACATAACTCATCAGAAGGGATAAAATAATGTACATATATATATATATATATATATATATATATATATATATACATACATAAGCAAATAATATACATAGCTAATGTTCTGCATTTGATGAAGACTAGGGGAAAGGGGCTATAAAATATACAAAAAAGATACACCAAAAGGAACAGAAAAAGCCCTATCAACCCTAGAGGGTGGTAGCCTAACTACCTTAGGATGAGCCGCCCGTATACAAACTCAAAAACGGCAGCTACAATCCTATCTATCATCCCATAACTAGCAAAAAAAGTAGGTGGTCAGCAACAACAGCAGGAACTAGGTCCATGTCAAAGAGACTCGGACCCTAGTAGTGGTCTCGTAGCACACTGCAATGGTCATCAAATATCCATCTAAGAACTCGATTCTCTGCGTATGGGATTGTCACTCGATCATTATAGGCTCAATGGAAACTCGAAAGGATAGATCCGCATCTGCATTGTGACGGATGTAGTAAACAATCTCCGTCTCATCCCCCTATACATCCAAGGTCTGTGCGACCCAGTGGATGGCCATCTATACACTACACAAATATATACAAGGCGGCTAGGCTGAAAAGAAAATAGTTTTACAAAAGGGAGTGGTGAGTATTTTCATATGAAACACTCAGAGAGTAGACTAAACAACACACTCCCTGTAACTAAATAGATAAACATCTCAAAATAATAATTAAGGTACTTTTAAACCAATCAATTAAAACAGTTAAATAAAATAGAGTAAGGTTGGTTAAATATAACTGTAAACCAAATATTCAAGCCATATAAAGGGAATGGGAGTTCAAAGCAACCAAATATACGAAATTTTAAAATTTTTTGGAAGCATGCAACATTTACACCAAGTTTGAATCCATTTAATGCCCCAAGAACCAAATCACATGCATTTACACAACCAATCATGCATCATGGATATTATTTTAGCAACAAGCAAAGTAGTCAAGTAATCAAATTACAAGTCCTACATAATAAGAGCTAAGTAACACTTACAATACTCCTTAGTATGTAGAATGCTCGATAAGCTTTGGTCGTTGAATCTAGTAGCTCCGAGTTTCCTAAACGTGAAACCTCTAGCTCGAGACATATGGTTTGCTTCAAGTGATAATCTTCAAGATGTATCAAGCTCTCCACTCAAGCCTCTCTTGAATAAGATCTAAGAGCTTATGAAAGCTTCTTCAATCTTGAAGGTATGAAACTTAGTGTTTGCCTCTCAAGGATGATGGTGTAGAGAGATATCATAACTCTTATGATGTAGAAAGGTTCACTATTGAACTAAAGAAGAAGGAAGACTCTCTTTCTTTTCCTTTGGTTTGGTTCGAGTAACCAAAGCTCTCTCTTTTCTCTATTGGCTGAAAATTCCAGCATAAAGTTATCTTCAACTTTTCTTTTTCTTATTATTTAATAAGCCACTGGTGTCTTCATAGTCAAGTCATGCAACTATTGCTAGTCACCATTCCAAGTCAATGAAAGACTTGGAATTCTACAACCTTGACCAAAGAAGCCACCCATCTTTGAATTGGCTAGTTTGATTGGATGGATATCTCCATCCCTATTCCAATTCCATTAACACTTAATGGGCTTGGGCTTCTCTACACTTAGAGATGACCCAATTCAATCCAAACAATTAATGGGCTAGATTAAACTCTTTAATCAAAACCCAATTCATATAAATAACAAATGGACTAGTTCAAACTCTTTAAACCAAGTCCAATGCCAATGGTCCATCACATAGACCAAGTCCATTGGTAGATCCCCGCATATGCGTAAATCCAATTCAATTAATTTAATTAATTAATTAAACTCTTTAATTAATAATCAAATTAATGTTAATCATCAGTGCAACCCTTATGTGTGTGACTTACTAGGTTCAAGTCTAAATGGCAATGAGAAATGATATTAACATTTAATATCATGGAAACACCTTTCCATACTGAATGTGAAAATCCCAATGTATTACATTCAGTTCCCATAAGTCGTGAGTGACCTCCAGCACAGATATCATAACTACCCAATTAGAAATAAATGCTATATATAGATTCACAAGAACCAAAGAATATAATTACCGTGCACTAAATGTCCTTTTATTACAAGATCCCAATATTGGCTAGAGTCAAGGTTCAGTCAAACCCTAATTACCTCTATCATATGACCTTTTCTTAAGTTCAATTCTTGATAAAACACGACTACTACTAGAAACTCTTTTTTAGCACTGAAACTCTTTTCGGGTAAGTCGAGTTTGACCTGGCCAAGTACTTATTCATCAAAAATAACTTAGATAGTATAGGATCTTATCCAAGTTCACTCCAGGTAATAAATTCTATCTTGGCCGATCACTCATCCCTACATATAACAAAGTAGAGCCACCACACGCCATATACCCATACATGGCTAGCATAGGTATGTAAGTGGTAACAAACTCTAACCAACCATATATGGATGATTGTGTCGCCTCAGGTCAAAGGACCATATACACAATTATATCCAAGATTATAATTGTTGACTAAAGTGAATTCCTAAGCAATCATAAATCTTATGTCACTGTTCGATCCACTCATTACATGAGTATCTACATGTCTTTTTTGATAACTCATATCAAGTAGCATGAGACTTACTACCTCCCACTATCAGTATCACATACCGATCGAGGAAAATAGACAGATGTGATAGTCTAGGGATTAATACTACCTTTATATTAATCCACTAACTATGAATATTTATAGTATATGTACTAAATGAGTATGTCACTCATATTATCAACTCTTGATAATAAACTCATTTAACATAATACTAAAGGTAAATATTTAAATAAATAAACACTTTATCTGAAATAATATTTTATTGCCAAAGGATTAATATACAATGTTTACATATAAAATGGCCCTAGGGCACATCTATATTAACACCATAGACGTTCTAAATATGTATATCAGATCACAATTGATTCATTTAAATAATAGATAATCAGGTTGTTATCAATGTAATGGGTACTAATCAACACATTGAAAGTTCGAGTTAGTTATGCATACCATTATCATAAACCACTCAGAGTAGCCCCAAAGGCTTTTATAGTCTCATATCACTGTATCCTGGATATACAAAATAATATGAGTCACTGTGTCTCGGACACAATCTTACATCTCATTGAACCCTGCCGTACCCCGGGCACGGTCTTACTGTAACTCTTTAATTATTAAATCATTTTCACACATTAGTAACACATTCTACCAGTAAATTGCATTCTCAACCAATTGGGGTTTCTCAAAAATAATCCGTGGTTCAACTAGTGAAGCAGTTTTTTTTTATCAAATTCACTTTTAAAAATATGTTTGCCTCCAAAATAGGCAGAGGCATTGCCCCTACATCCACTGAGGTGCTGCTCTTATAAGTTTAAATTACTAAGGCGCCACCCTAATGGCTCTGAAAGGTCCCACCCTTAAATTTGAATTACAAAGGTGCCGCCTGAAGAAGTAGTGATGGGTCACCTTTTCAACCAATAGAAGCGTCGCCTCTATGCCTCAGAGGCATCACCTATTAGGCCTTAAAGGGCTGAGGTGGTGCCTCTATGCACAGAGGTGTCGCCTCCTCACCAACATTTAAAATTTTAAATATTTCAAATAATGGAATGAAATCAAATTCATTCAAATCAATCAAACACCAACTAAATTAAACCATCAACAATAGAAAAATATGGAGTTTTGAAGAAGAAGATCCACTCACCAACATCGTTGATTTCTTCTTCTTCCTTGCTTCCTCAGGCTTCATCCAGTGGAAGAAAATTTCTTTTTTTTTTTCTTTTTTGCTTTTGTCTTCTTATTTCTCTTTTTTTTCTCTGTACAGAAGCCTGCTGCCCTCTTTCATTATAGAGGATGGGTGAGTCACCTCTCCCCTCCTCTGTAACCAACACGTTCATAATCATCATTATTTTTTTAAAAATTCTATCATTCGCAGGTTTGGACGGTTAACGCCAAACAGTGATTTAGTCCCCGAACTTAATTATTTTCAATTAAGTTCTTCAATCAAACTTATTTTCTATATAATTTAGTCCTACCTAAATATAATATTAAATATTCAGATATGGACCTAATAATTCTCCCCCATTTAAAAAATTTCATCCTCGATATTTGAGAATGCTAATACACTCCACTTATTTCTTACAGAAATAACTGCGGATTCTGATGCCTCATATCTTCTTCTCGCTCCCACCTGGCCTCCTTACGGAGGTGATTTCCCCATAACACTTTAACTAGTGGAATAACTTTGTTGCGCAGTATCTTTTGATTCTTGGCTATGATCGATACCGGCTCTTTTTCGTAGCTTAAATTTTCCTTTAGCTCTATCGATTATTCTTGTAGTACGTGCAAAGGGTCACTTCTGTACCTTCTCAGCATTGATACGTAGAAAATATTATGAATTCTAAACATACTTGGGGGCAAAGCCAATTGATAGGCTACTGGCCCAACACGCTCGATTACCCTCGGACGTAGTTTGCTGTGCTTGCCAAATCTCAACACTCCTTTCCACGGTGATATCTTTAGGAAAACTTTCTTGCTAACAATATACTCGATATCAGCTCACTTCAGATTGACATAGCTTTTTTATCTATCTTGAGCCATTTTCAGGTTGGCTTGCACTACATGAAGGTTTTTTGTAGTTATCTGTACCAACTCCGGACCTAATAACTTTCTCTCTCTCTCTAGTTTTCTTCTAATAAATGGGGGTTCTACACTTCCTCCCATATAACGCTTTGAATGGAGCCATATCTATGCTACTCTAATAGCTATTATTATAGGCAAATTCCATTAACTGTATTTGCCTATCCCAGTTACTTCCAAATTCCAACGCATTTGCTCTGAGCATATCTTCTAAAATTTGGATGGTATGTTTAGATTAGCATTCTGTTTAAGGATGAAAGGTTATACTAAACTTTAATTTAGTACCCAATGCCTCTTATAAACTCGGCTAAAATCATTAAGTGAATCTTAAATCTCGATCCGATACGATCAACACTAGAGCTCCATGTAGTCTTATGATCTCTTTCACGTAAAGCTCTACCAACTTGTTCAAATTGTAGCTAGTCCTGACCATTAAGAAGTGTGCTGACTTCATTAATAGATCCACAATCACCCAAATGGCATTGTGTCCCTACTGGGTCCTTGGCAATCCTACCACAAAATCCATTGTGATATGTTCCCATTTCCATTCAGGAATCTGCAAGGATTACAGTAATCCTATAGGATGCTTGTGTTCAGCCTTCACATGTTGACACATCAAACACTTAGATACGAATTCCGCCACCTCACCTTTTATCCCTATCCACCAATAATTTTATTTTAGTGTTCTATACATTTTAGTACTTCCTGGATGCATAGCATACGCTGCATAATGTGCCTCTTCTATTATCTCCCACCTTAATTCTTCTACATTTGGCACATATAATATGTTTTCAAACTTTAAGACTCCTTTTTCAGTACAATTCAATTACTTTACCTTTCCACTTTTTGCATCCTCACACAACCTTTTTGCTTCCTCATCCACTTGTTGTGCTACTACTATTTTATTTAATAGCATCGGCTTTACCTTTAGAGTAACCAATACTCCACTGGTGGTACCCACTATGAGTTCAGCGTTCAGCCTCCTCAACTCAAGTAACAACGACATCGTTAATGTCTGGATATGGTATAAACTACCGCCTGATTTCTGGCTTAGCGCATCCATGATCATGTTAGCTTTTCCTGGGTGGTATTTGATCATACAGTTATAATCCTTCAGTAGCTCTACCTAACGTCTCTGTCTTAGGTTTAACTCCTTTTAAGTTAGGACATACTTCAGGCTCTTGTGTTCCATGAATATCTGACAGGTTACTCCATAAAGGTAGTGCCTCCATATCTTTAACGCGAATACCACTACTGCCAAATCCAGGTTGCGTGTGGGATAATTTTGCTCATACGGCCTTAGTTACCTTGACACATATGCCATGACCCTTTCATCCTGTATTAATATGCAACCAAGTCCTTGCTTTGAAGCATTGCTATACACCATATAATGACCCCCTTTAATTGGTAATGTCAATATTGGTGCAGTGACTAACTTCTCCTTTAAGATTTTAAAACTTTATTGACAGTTCGAATCCCATTTGAACTTTGCATTCTTTCTCAATAATTTTATCAATGGTAATGCAATAATCGAGAAGTTCTACATAAATCTTTGATAGCAGCCTGCCAGACTTAAAAAGCTTTGTGTCTCCGTTACATTTTTTTGTGGATCTAAATTTACAATCGCTGCGATCTTACTGGAGTCCACGTATACTCTTTCAACCGATATTACATATTTAAGAAACATAACCTTATCCAACTAGAATTCATATTTACTAAACTTTCTGTATAGCTGTTTAGTCCTCAATATTTCTAATATCATCTTCAGATGTTCCTCGTGCTCCTCTCTAGACTTCGAGTATACTAATATGTCGTCAATGAACATAATCACAAACTTGTCCAAATATGGTTTAGGCATGAGATTCATCAGGTCCATAAATGCAGCTAGTGCATTCTGAGTCCAAACGACATTACCAAGAATTTGAAGTGTACATACCTCATTTTGAAGGCAGTCTTTGACACATCAGATTCCTTAATCCTCAAATAGTGATAACCAGAGTTCAAATCAATCTTTGAGAATGCTTTCGCCCCTTGCAGTTAATCAAATAAGTCTTCAATCCTAGGCAAAAAATATTTATTATAGATAGTGACCTTGTTCAGCTGTCTATAGTCTATACACAGCCGAAGAGATCCATCCTTCTTCTTCACGAATAATACGGGTGTGCCCTCAGGTGAAAAGCTTTATCGTATAAATCCCTTATCTAATAGTTCCTGTAATTGCACCTTCAATTCCTTTAACCTTGCTGGAGCCATCCTATGTGGCATCTATGATATAGGAGTTGTTCCAGGTATGAGTTTGATTTCAAACTCGATCTCTCTCTAGTGGCAATCCTGGCAAATCTTTAGGAAATATGTCCTCAAACTCGTGTACTACTAGTAGTTCTTTTAACTTCACACCTTCCTTCCTTTCTTCTACTACTGAAGCTAAATATACTTCGTACCCCTTTCTAAGATATTTTTTATCTTTTATCATCAAAATAATCTTGATAGGAGTCTTCCTTTCTTCTCTGACAAATACTATCTTCCTTTCACCTTCCCCTTCCAACTCTATTTGCTCAGCAAAGCAATTTATATTGGCTCAGTAATGGCTTAATCCATCCATTCTAAGTATAGCATCAAACTCATCAGGATATAGGGGTATGAAATCCCATTTCAATTTACCCCATCAATTTCCATCAAAACATTTCTATACACATTTTTGCATACTACGCTTATACCCATAGGCATGCTTACAATCACAGGTGAGTTCAAATCATTCATTTTAAGACTATCATGAATCACAAAATTTGATGATATGAATGAAAATATAGCACCAGGGTCAATGAGTATGAGTGCTAACTTACCATTAATGTGAGCCTTGCCCGCTATCACATCTGGGGACTTTTTTACCTCATTCTTGAAGGAAAGTATGTATAGAGAAACAATGAAAATGTGAAATTTAAAATTTTTCATTGCATGCAATATTTGCGTCAACACATTACACTTCCATGCCCCATAGATCATATCACATGCACTCTTACATAGCTAAACATGCATAATGAATAACATATCAATAACATAGCAACCAAATCATGCTTTCAAGAAGAAGACCTAATAACTAAGAGATATTGTAACACTTACAAACTCTTTAGTTGGGAGCACGCTCGAAAAGCTTTTGGTTGTTGGTGATCCACAAGCTTGAGCTCCCCAAGTGTGAAGCCTCTAGCTTGAAACACAAGGTTGGCAAGGAAGACCTCCAAGATTGGTGTTGTTCAAGTCTCAAGCCTCTCCCTTGTTG
>CATIWO010178723.1:0-25121 GCA_949673435.1 Macaranga tanarius
AAATTATTTTGATTTAGAAAAATTCTGAATAAATATTAGTAATTTTATAATATTTATATTTGATGGAGTTGAGGTCCAGTGGGAGAAAATTAATTTTTGGAAGTATGAAAATTAATTTTTAAGTTATTTTAGTAACTAAAATACAATTTTTTTAATTGAATTTTTATTGAAAAAATCATAATAAATTGTATGTATATTTGAAAATTATGATTCTAGTCTTGAAAATTTTATAAAATTAAGGAGAACCCTTATGTATATTATTTGATATATGATTATATTTTGAGTTCATATTATGGGCCTATATATATACGTGTTAGCTTGTGATATATTAATTGTCTAATATTCTTTTTGTTCTTTCCTTAATGTGTTTAAGGAACATGTCACGTGTAAAGAGAATGTAGCAACTTGAGAGCTATAGAAAGTTTAGAAGAAATAGACCTGATCCTAATCGGGCTAGAACTATTAGTACTCCTATAGTTTGTAAAACTGCAGAACAAAAAAGAAAGACTTAGATGGTTTATAGAAAATTTTGTTGGATTCAAAATGAAACCTAAGTATACTTTGATTGAACATGTCAAAATAGTCAACCATAAGCTTCAAGAAATAACTCATAAAGGAAAAGTGTTAAGTGATGATTATAAATATATTTCCTTGTTGTCTGCTTTGCTTTTGGATTTTCAACGAAGTTTGATAAATTGTAGATTGAAAGGAAATGATAAGGATTATAGGGATCTAAATAATAATCATTGTCAAATGTTAAATGTAAAGACTATGTCTTATGAAAAATTAGTTTACTTGTTTTTGGAGGAAAACACTTGGAAGAATTTAAATAGGACCTCCAAACTTGCTATAAATCCAAATCTAAGAATTTCAAAAGGTTATAGCTCTAATTTTCCTTGGTTGATCAAAATAGTCCCAATTATTTTGGATAAGAAAAATTTTGAAGATTCAATTCCAAGGAAAATTAAGTATAACTAGTTGTAGTGAAGTTATGTACATTGTTCTTGTATTATGTATTGAAATATTTATTTAATTGTATAAATTGTTTTGTTATTACTTCATAATATGGGCATTCTATGATTGGCAGGAATTCTCATTTAGAATTCATAGGAATTCTCATTTAGAATAATGATTGGTGCAATTTAAATTAAATTATTAAATTTTGATATTTGAAATGAATGATGATTGGGAACATAGTGAACTTTCTCATTTAATTCATATCAAAATTTTTAATAATTTAATTTGAAATTACAATTCTATGATGTGTATAAGTGTAGTTGTGACTAATTATGGCATCTAAGAATATCATAGTTGAACTAAATAAGGGTAAGAAATTGAATGGTGACAATTATAACATATGGCACTTGAATATACAATATGTCCTTGAAGAGCAAAAAGCTTTAGAGGCTATTAATAATGTTATGGAAGAGCCCAAAGCTGGTGAGGAAAATATGAACAATGTGCAACAAAGGCGTGATATGGCTGCTTTTAATGCTTGAAAAAAAAAAGGATTCCACTACTAGAGGAATTCTTATAAGTTCTATTAATGATGACTTGGTATATGAGTACCAGCAGTATCTGATTGCCAATGAAATATGGGTCACTTTAAGGAAGAAGTTTGGAGGGACAACTGTCTTCAAACTAAGGCAACTGACTATTAAGTTTGACATTTATAAAAAGATCCCTAATAAGCCTATGAAACAACACTTAAGGAATATGTCAAACATGATCATGGAACTGAAAGCAGCTGGGCACGACCTCACTGATAAACAGTAAGTTCAAGCTGTTATCCGGTTTCTCCCAGATAGTTGGAAACATATGAAAGTGAATATGACTCATAATGAGAATATTGAAACCTTTGCTAATATTACACGCCACTTGGAATTGGAAGATAAGCGCCTTGAGGCTGCTAACTAAATGCACATGTATATGTGGCGGAATCAAGTTCCAAGAAGGCTTCTGGATTTAAGCGCAATATGTTTAATAATAATTGGAAAGGCAAAGGCAAAATGAGTGAGACTGAATGTGGACCAAAGAAAGGAAACAAACTATTTAAATGCAAAAAAGGAAAGCATACTGGAAGAAAGGATAAGACTAAAGTGATTTGTTACAATTATGGTAACTTGGGGTCATTTTGCTCGTGAATGCACTGAACCTAAAACGGTATTGTCTTATCTAACTTCTTCCAAAAAAAAGCTATATTTCTGAAATTTTTATTTTTCTAGCATTGTATTACTCACTGAAACTCATCCTATGTGGACTGTAGACTCAGGATCCATGGACCATGTAGCTAGAGACAAAAATGAATTTATGGAATTTTGTTAAATTCTAAGTGTAATGAAGTGAATCTGTGTAGGTAATAATACTAGAGCTGAAGTTAAAGGAATTAGCACATGTAAATTGGATTTGCAAGAAGGCTGAATCATGTACCTATATAATGTTCTTTATGCTACTAAAATTTGATGAAATTTGGTCTCTGTACTTGATTTATTAAAGTTACGATATGGTTTGTATTTTCTAAATGAATGTGTTAAGATTACCCATAGTACTATTTATTATGGTTGTAAATATATTATGGATGGTTTTATGGTATTGAACATGAGCTATTGTAATTGTAATCGTGGTGTTTATTTTTCCTTGTTTACTAAATCTAATAATGATAATATGGATGCACAATTATGACATGTTAGATTAGGGCATATTGGCCAAAATAGAATAAATAGGCTTGCTCATGATGGTCTTTTGAGATAAAAAAAAATTTGAATTGCCCAGTTGTGAATTTTGTTTACAAGGAAAAGCTACCAAAAAACCATTTGGAAAGGGCACAAGAGCTGAATATCCATTGCA
Organism: Macaranga tanarius; assembly: GCA_949673435.1. Classification (NCBI taxonomy): domain Eukaryota; kingdom Viridiplantae; phylum Streptophyta; class Magnoliopsida; order Malpighiales; family Euphorbiaceae; genus Macaranga; species Macaranga tanarius. Next base: position 2,848 of record CATIWO010178723.1, read on the forward strand.
ACTAGTACATTCTGATATATATGGATCAATGAGTGTAAAAGCAAGGCATGGAGCCTTATATTTCATTACATTCATAGATGACTTCACTTGATATGGTCATGTCTATTTGATCTCCCATAAATCTGAAGCATTAGATTGCTTTAAGAAATATATAAATGAGGTTGAGAATCAATTAGACAGAAAAATAAAAGCATTAAGGACTAATCAAGGCAGAGAGTATCTATCTAAACAATTTAAAGAATTATGTAATGAAAAAGGAATTGTAAGGCAATTAAGGACTCCTAGAACTCCGAAGCAAAATGGTGTTACTGAGCTAAGGAATCAAACCTTACTAAAAATGGTTAAGTCTATGATGGCACAAGCTAATCTTCTAATTAGTTATTGGGGTGATGCTTTATTATCTGCTGCCTATATACTTAATTGTATACCTTCTAAATCAATTTCCTCTACACCTTATAAGTTGGGACAGGTAGAAAACCTGACTTGAATGAGTTGTATCCATAGGGATCTACAACATACATTTTTAACAATTTTCATAAATTTGGTAAAACCAAGAGGAAAGAAGTGTATCTTTATAAGATATTCTGAAAACTCAAAAGGTTATGTGTTTATTGGTGAGGATTCTGATGGAAGACTAACTGAAATTAAGTCCCGTGATGTTACTTTCCTTGAAAATTATTTTCCTACAAGGAATGATATTGACAAAGATCATCATTTATTTGAGATGGATGATGATGATGATGAGACTGGTACAAGTCAACATATGGTTGACACATAAAATATAGTACCTAGTCCTATTTTAAATAGTAAGAGCATACAAGAATTGCTTCACCCATCTCAATTGAGTGGAGAGAAAATATTGAAACTAATCCAATTTCGATTGGTGAAAGTAGTAGTGATTCTCAATTACGCCGGAGTACATGATTTAAAACTCCTAAAAGGCATTTTTAATTGAGAATGAAATATATATTGTCACTCCTGATGATGATGAGGAACCTAAAACTATGAAAGAGGCACTTGAGTATTCTGCCAAAGAAAAGTGGAAAGTTCCATTGAAAGAGGAAATGGAATCAATAAGAATGAATCAAGTTTGGAACTTAGTTAATTTACCACCTAGAGGAAATAGGTTTACCTCTATTCACCTTATCATGGCTATTGTGGCTCATATGGATTTAGAATTACATCAAATTGATGTAAAAATTGTCAGGTTTACCTTTATTCGCCTTTTCCTGGCTATTGTGGCTCGTATGAATTTAGAATTGCATCAAATGGAGAACTAGATCAAGAAATCTAAATGAAATAACCTATCGCTTTTATCATTAAAGGCTAAGAGCGCAAAGTATGTAAGCTCCAAAGATCCATTTATGGTCTTAAATAGTTATCCAGACAATGGTACCTTATATTTCATAAGGCTATTATAACTTATAATTTCAAAATGATTAATAAGGACCATTGTGTTTATGTTAAGAATATGATGACAAATTTACAATTCTATCTCTATATGTAGATGATATCTTAATAACTTGAAATGACAAAGAGTATGTAAAGGACATTAAAAATTAGTTGTTCATAAATTTTGATATGAATGACATGGGTGAAGCTGACTATATATTAGGAGTTAAAATTAAAAGAGATCATTCAAAGAAATTTTTGGCTCTATCACAAGAGAATCATATCCAAAAGATTCTGGAACACTTTAATATGAGCAGCTGTAAAACTGTGGATACTCCTATGTCAAAAGGTGTGGCTTTGAGTCTCAAAATGTGTCCTAATAATCCAAAAGAACAAAAAGAAAAGGCCACTATACCATATTCCAGTGCTGTGGGGAGTCTTATGTACGCCATTGTGCACTCGCCCAGATATTTATTTCATTGTTAGATTAGTTAGTCAATATTAATTGAATCCTAGATGAGAATATTAAAGGGATTCTAAGATATCTAAAATGCACTATGGATTATCGCTTATGTTGTTAAGGTTCAAACTTGCGTCTAATTAGATATTCAGATGCTGATAGGGGAGGAGACCTTGATCAATGCAAATCCACCTCTGGCTATGTTTTCTTAATAAATAAAGGTGTTATTTCATAGAGTAGTAAGAAATAGACATATCTAGATTTGTCAACTATGGAAGATGAATTTACTACATGTTCAGCTGCAATGCAAGAGGCTATTTTGTTAAGGAGATTTTTTATGAATTTGGGATTTTAAAATGGTTATGAAGGAGCCATTACTATTCAATGTGATAATCAAGCAGCGATTGCTTTCACTAAAGATCCCAAATATCATAGTAGAACCAAACATATAGATATAAAGTACAACTATATTAGAGACATTATAGCCAAACGAGAAGTCGTTGTATAATACATATCTATACATAGCATGGTGGCTGATCTGTTAACTAAGCCAATTTCAAGAGATGTATTTAATGCGCATATAAATTCTCTTAGATTACGTAGAATATAAGAGATGTTGTTGAGCTTATGTATTGAATTGTTTGAATAAATGCAATGATTGACGTGTTTTCTTAATTATATTTTTACCTTATACATATCACACTTATAATGTTAAATGCTTAACAAAGGATGTCACACAGGTTTTAGGTTGGCTTACTCACAAAAGCAATCACCTCTAGCGCTAAAATAGTGAGTAGAGATGAGACTAAATGTTAGGACTGTCACCTCAAAAAAAATAAGATAAGGTTGTTCTTGGACATACAACTGATTTGGATTGCCCCATCCAAAAGACCTGTGTAAGCCAGATGCGAATTCTCTGTTATAACTTGCTATTGAGAGTACTTAGAGGATTCGAGTTAGGTGCCGATAAGCTACTGAACTTAGATCTGTACAATATTTATTATTGACATCAAATTAAAATTTAAACACTGTAGCACTTAATTCATACCATGTGTGCTTGTTCAACTGAAAAGGTTGTGGGAGAATGATCCCTGCTTTTCCACCATGTGGGACCTTATTGATAATGTTAAAATCCTTATGATTGGTACCCTTATACTTTTTACTGTTATTTGTGAATTATACATGGTGTTTTGCTATGTTAGCATGCTACTTATGATCATGAATGATTCGATCTATAGACTATATCTAGAAAAGAATCTATATATAAATCATAAATTTTAGGTAAAAAAGGAAGATTTTGTCCAGTGTGTCAATTGGTTGGCCAATCTTGTTGCTTAAGAGAAGTATGACTTGATTATGGATACACAAAATGAAAATATTTTGAACATACTCTTCGAGAGATTAGAGATATTAGTGTAATTAGAAAGGGACGAATCTAGAATACTGCGAGTACGTTTGATTAGTTAATATTTAATTTTATTTGGGGTTGAAACTTCTATGTTATTCCTAACAGATGCATAGTGACAAGCTCCCAAGTGTAGGTTTTGCTCGCTAGGTCGCACGACCCGTTTACTAGTATGAATAGTTTATCTATTGATTGAAGAAAATCTCGCAATAAGAATAACCGTCATGTGCGAGTGGAAGATGTTGGAATTTGGATTCGGGTCGCCCATGACGGATTTACCCGACCTAATTTGTTAATAATATATATATATATATATATATAAAGAAGGACAACTGCCAAGAGGCAGTTGCTCCAATAACACATGAGAAGTTACTCTTGTAATACGTTATATAAAAATAACATAAATATACAGAAGATGTAATATAGAAAATATACAAAATAAACATAGAAGAAAAAAAAACTCTCTGTAACTCTCCCTTCATCAATAGATTAAACTAAAGTAAATTGGATTGTAAAAATTAGATGTTTTTCCCCTCTTTGGTATGATTAACACTTGATCTAGTGTTAGGAGTTTAATCAACTTTGTGGAATCATCAAGAGGTAAGTTATCCGAACTTATTTTTATTTTTAAGTCTGCATTTATTACAACAAATTAAATAAATTTTTGCATTGCATTCCTATTTTATACTTTTAAAAAATTACTGAGGTTGAAATTTCACATTATAATTAGTATTTAAATGATGCATATGTAGAACTTATAAAAATAGAAATTAACTACTTTATCTTAAATATTATGTTACTTTTTAAATTTTAACTAAATTGCAATTGTATTAAAATTGTAAATAATTTATCAAATTAGATTAGTTTTGGCAAATGTTAAAGTTTGGAATAAATTTATAAAAATTGAGAAAGTTATGTTTTTTTTTTTTTTTTTGACACCAATATGCTTTGAATTAATTAAAATTAACTTTTGTGATTTTTCAATAAGAATTTGACACGAGATGTTTTAATTTGACTTAAATAATCAAAATGAGGGAAAGTATACTTTCCAACACTTTTCACAATGCACAAATTTTGCCTTTTCTAACAGGTATATACAATAATCAAATTTATGTCGGCCATATGATCAGAATCTAGGTCTTGCACTAAAATTCATAAACCTCACCAACAATTCAAAAAGAAAATTAAAAAAAAAAAAACAAGTCACAACAAATAGTCAAAGTGGAACATTTATAGACACTACAACTGTACCCATTAATTACTCAACCACTTGAAGCAGAATAATCTATTTCATCAATATAGCTAGAGAATTTCATTTCTTGAAAAACTGAACAAAATTCTGCAATGGGCAGGTACATTTCTCTATAGCTTTCGCAACACTTATCTCTATGTTTGCGTTAATAAAATCAAGCTATTTTCATATTTTTGAATATTTAAACCTTGCTAATTTTCTAATATATATGTTTCTGGGTGCAGGAAAAACCTGAAGAACCCTGAGACTATTAAAGACATACTTTTAAAAGCACTGGACGATCTTGTTAGTGTAAACTCACTCTTCACGGTAGCAGTATTCTTGGGCTTATCATTCGCATCTCCAGATCAACTGCACAGCCTCGAAATTAGACGACCCGAATGTGATCCAGACGAGAAGATGGGGAAACAGCTCGTGGTGTACGAAGTCATCTCATTCTCTAGCTTCCTTCTTTCAAGTCTGGTTGCGAAATCGCTCAAGCTTTTCCTCAGCATTTTTTACTCGGATCGCAGTACTAAAGATGATACCAAGAACGATGATGATGTAAAAGAAGAAAAAAAAAATTCATTTTTTCATGCAGGAAGAGGGTTCCTGTACTTACTATCAATACTGGCATCAGTTGTTGGGGTTGTTTTTTTGACCATTTCGATGGCTTACGTTGTTCAGATGAAGATTGGGAGGCTTTCTTGCGACATTCATGAGACTCGAGCTGCTGTGGTTACGTTGTGCGTACTTGTGCCTCTAGCTTTGGTTATCTATATACCATCGACGTCGGCTGCTTTGTTTTATTGTGTAACAGAGCCGTAAAGCGAGCCTAATTTCAACACATGTATTGAGTATATTCTATGATTTCTGTTTAGAATAATAGAAAACTATATTCTATGTGTCGTCTCTCTATTCAGAAGTGATAAATTTTTATTATATTTTTGTATGATTAAAAATTGGTGTGAGCTAGATACAGCTTAATTAAAATTTCACTCTTAGATGATTAGCAAATGCATTTTGCTGTTGCAGAAAAGATTCCGGATTTAAATTTTAGGGATAAGTACGAAAAAATACTCTGTGGTTAGGTGCATTTTCACTTATAGGCTTGTGGTTTTTTTCGTGACGTTTAGAGGTATGTGGTTTCATTTTTTAACACTTTAATACCCTCTCAACTAATATTGTCATTATTTTATAATAAAATATTAATATAACACTATCTTTCACTAATAAAAATATTTTACATATGATTTACTATCAATATGACTATTTAGATACTTTTAGAAATATCATAAATTTATTTTAAAAATTATTTATTTTTATTCCTAATAAAATAAAAAATACATCTTATTTTTATTTTTTAAATTTATTTTAGTTTGTTGAATGATATACTACTTAGTAAATAATTTAACTATTAAATATTTATATTATTTTATCATTATATTATATATTTTTAATAATATTACTAAGTATGGTACTAAAATGCAAGTAAAATGAAACCACAGACCCTTAAATGTCACGAAAAAAACTACAGGCCTATAAGTGAAAATGTGCCTAACCACAGGATATTTTTTTATACTTATCCCTAAATTTTATCTCTCACGCTATCAGAAAAAAAAAAATCATGAGCATTTATTTTAGTGAGATTTTTTGGAACAATTAAAGATTTTCTGTTAAGATAAACAGGAATTACAATAACATTTTCAAATTTTGGGAGGCCTATATATAAGACAAATACAAGTAGACAAGTTCACAATACAAAGTCAAATAAATAAGCCCAATATATTTATTTGGGATAACAACAATTTCAATTCTAATCGTTAAAGGGTTTTTCAAATTAAATCCTAAATATTTAATTCTCAACAATCGAATTTCATAAGTAATTAAAAAATTAACCATTAGTCCTATCCCGTTAAGTCTAACATAAATGCAAACGTAGCATTATATTTGCCTACGTGACATTTGAGTCAATAAAATATGGACTGACATCTTTTACACACTCATATCTATCTCAGCAGCTCATGATACATAAGGATTTTTATTAGAGAAGCCATTCAAACTATAACCACGTTAGTAACTGTAGTTGTTGCTGTGGTGGTGGTAAGAAAGCGAACCAGCTGGAAAAATTTCTAGCTCTGATTAAAAACTGTCAACTGTTGACTAAAGGTTACAACCTCTAATTTTGATAATAATAAATAATTGATAAAAATTGGGTACTAATTTATTTCAAGAGATTTGTGAAAGAAAAGGGGCCATTAAGTCCAAAGCATGTGTTAATCAAGCCCAAGAGATCATAATCCATCAAGTTCAAGCCCATGAAGAGTGCTCAAGCCCAAATTAAGAATTGAAGTGTAAATTGGTCATTAAAAAATTATTGTGAGGATAGTTGAGTCAAGTGACTTTTCTTGGGAGCTCAAATATTTTGTCTTTTTGTGTCAAATTTGCATAAAGTCATTTGAAAAATAAAAAGTGTTTTCTTGTATTACCAAAAATATTTTCATGCATATTTTAAATTGTTTGGTAAAAGATTTTAGTGGGAAAGTTGATTTTTTGAGTCGACAAATGTTTATAACTCATTATGTGTCAAGAAAGAAATAAAGCATGCTTGTCCGGGTACCAAAGTCTTGTTGCACCAAAATAGCAAAAACTTCACATGTGATTACAAAGCAAACTCTTGTGCATAACCTGATTTGGAAAGTTGACTCTGCTTTTTTGTAAAAGCCTGATCTGCATATTTTTGGAGACAAAAAGAACTTGTTGCTTGTTACATGCTTAACAAATCACATGTTTGCATATTTTAAAGTGCACATCATTTCATTTGAATTTAGGGCAACCAGCTAGCACTCATATATATCATCTTTTTCATATGCTTCATTTTCAAGATGTGTGTGTGATAGTAAGAATTGAGAGAGTTTTTCAGAGCTATTAGAGTTTTAGAAACCACAGGACATGGACCCCAAACATCAGAATGAACTATTGCTAGAGCTGCATATTCATATTTTAAAAATCATCTTTGAGCTTCCTTGATAGTCATCTTCTCTCTACTTGTCCATAGGCTTCATGTGTATTATCTTTGCTTAAGTGAGAGAGACAAACACACATCTTCATCTTGTTCTTTAAACATTGAAAGCACCATTTAGAGGAAAATGGGTGCATAGTTATTGGAGCTATCAAAACCAGTCTGTAGAGTTATTGGATCTAGGCAAAATAGTGTTGTATACAGTTTATTGGAGCTATTTGGGAAAGACCAACTAGGATTAGTTGCTGGAGTTAGAAAACCAGTGTAGGAAGCAGCTTAGGAAAAGGGTAGTACTAAGGCTATAAATGGTTTGTCTCTTACCATTAAAAAGAGATTACTTTAACTAGTGAAAAATCTCAAGGGTGAGTCCTTGGGGAGTAGATGTAGGCATGTGGAGTCGAACTACTATAAAATCTTATGTGTGTTGATTTCTCCTTCATCTTTTTATTTTTTCTTGTGATGTTATAGTATTTGCAAAAATGGATCGACTTGGTTAACTTGCTTTCATTTTGTGCTTGATTTAAGCCGGTTCATAAAATTGGGTCTCTTGCACTTAAACCTGTGTTCACAAGGCTTTCAAATCTGCGCTCTATTTTTAGCATTCAAATTTCAATTTTAGCTCATAAAATTAACTTCCATTTTTAAAATAGTTTTGAAAAGCTCAATTCACCCCCTCTCTTGAGAAGCCTAACAGACCAAACAATTAGTATCAGAGCCAGTTTACCCTGCTAATAGATCCATATGGCTGCTAGCTTGAGTGTTGTTCCTAGTGCCTCTTAGCTTTCCGAGGGAAACTCTATTTCTAGACCACCTCTTTTTAATGGAACCAATTTTGATTATTGAAAAAATAGGATGAAAAATTTTATTCAAGCTATTGATATTGAATGCTAGAAAATCATTCTTAAAGGACCTGTTATTCCTACTAAGAAAGATGCTAAAGGCAAAGAAATTCCAATACCTGAGTTAGAATATTCTAAAGCTCATTGGAAATTAGTCCAGTTAAATGTTAAGGCTCTTAACATGCTTCATTGTTCTCTTGATGTGAATGAATACAACAGGATCTCAACATGCACTTCAGCCAAACAGGTGTGGGACAAACTTGAAGTAACCTTTTTTATGAAGCCTAATGAAACTATTTCTTCAATGAACACCCAATTTAGTGAGATTGTCAACTCACTCAAAAACCTTGGAAGAAATCTCACAGATGAAGAAATGGTAAAGAAAATTCTCAGATCCCTATCTGAGAAATGGAAAACTAAAGTGACTATTCTCTATGAAGTTAAAAACCTGCGAAACTATTCCTATGATGTGCTAATTGGGTCTCTTCTCACTCATGAGATGATGATGAAAGGTAAGTCTAAGGACACCTCTGCAGAGAAGAAAAAGAGAGGAGACATCACTTTAAAGATGGAATCAAGTTCAAAAAACTCAACCAGCTCCGGCAATGAAGAAGTGGCGCTAATCACAAGGAGATTCAAGAAAATATTCAAGAAAAGTGGAAGGACATACTAGAAGAATATAAAGATAATTTTCAAGCCAAACTCAGAACTACTAGACCAAAAAGGAGACCACAAAAATCATTTGCTTCGAATGCAACAAACCAGGACATTTGAGAGCTAATTGTCCTAAGCTAAAAAAGAAAACAAAAAAAGAGAAGCTCAAGAAGGCAATGGTTGCTACTTGGAGTGACAGTGATGAATCCAGCTCATGTGATGAGGAGTAAGATGGAAAGGAAGTTGTAAATCTATGCTTGATGGCAAAGGAGAACAAAGAGATTGGTGCATCTCAAGCTAATACGGAGACTGAAGCTGATATGAGTACCAAATCCGCACATGAGGTAAATTCTTCAGAACCCATATCTTATGATGAACTTGAGTGTGCCTTTAGTGAACTGTATAAGAAATTTAGAGCCTTAACTAAAAATTATAGTTCACTTAAGAAAGAGCTTAATAATGTAAAATTTGGAAAAGAAACTTGTATGTGTGACATTTCTGAAGCTGAACTTAATAAACTCAAAGAGAAAGAAATGCATGCACAAAATCTCTATACTGAAGCCTCTAAGAAGCTAGACCGTGATGTTTCTCAGGCTGATTCCTTAAAAAAGAAACTTGAAACTACCTTTGATATAAATCTTGTTCTCTTACAAGAGAATGAAGAGTTATAAAAGAGATTAAATGGTCTAACTAAAGACCTTGAGAAACTCACTAAGGGAAAATAAAATATTGATGCTCTCTTAGGCAATCAACTCTTTGCAAATAGAAGACAAGGGCTAGGATATAAGAATGTTGCTAAAGCTCAAAAGTATCAAAACTACTTTGTTAAAGCATCATCTTCATCATATTCTCATGCTATATGTTTCTATTGCAATCATTCTGGTCACATTATGAAATTTTATGCTTATAAGAAAAATATTTCTAAAGCTAATTTTGTTTGGGTACTAAAAGGAACTAGGCAGATTTTTGAAACTAACCTGACAAGACCCAAACTAGCTTAGGTACCTAAAAATAAGTGCTCTGATTACAGGTATGCCTAAGGAGTAAGGATGTACACAACAAGTGGTATATGGATAGTGTTTGCTCTAAGCACGTGATGGGTGATAAGACAAAGTTCACCCAACTGAAAATGTAGAATAGAGGAACAGTTAGCTTCGGAGATGAAAGTAAAGCTAAAATTATGGGACTTGGAACAATTAGCATAAATCCATTAATTGAAGAGGTATCATTGGTTTTTGGTTTAAAGTTCAATCTTATGAGAGTAAGTCAACTATATGATAATAACAATAGAGTCATCTTTAAACCTACTCATTGTAAAGTTCAAAGCTTGCATGATAATCAAACTCTTTTTGTTAGGAATAGAGTTGAAAATGTCTACTTGGTTGATTTTGAGAAATTAGATCATGCTAGCAATCTGTGTCTATCTTCTATATATAATGGTAGTTGGATTTAGCACAGAAGACTTAGTTATGCAAGTATGCATTTGATTTCCAAGCTATCTAAAAATGAGCTTGTAAATAGACTTCCGAAGCTGAAATTTGAAAAAGATAGTGTTTGTGATGCTTGTCAATTAGGCAAATAAACAAGATCTTCTTTTAAATTAAAAGGGTCAGTCTTGATAACCAAAGCTCTTGAATTGTTGCATTTAGATCTATTTGGTTCGATTTCACTATCTAGCTTAGGAGAAAAATCATGTGCATTAGTTATTATTGATGACTATTCAAGATTCACATGGACCGTCTTCCTATCATATAAGGATGAGGCTTTTAATAAGTTTTCTAGTCTGTACAAGAAAATCTAAAATCAAAAATGCTACAACCTCATAATGATTTAAAGTGATCATGGAACAAGTTTAACAACAAGCTATTTGAGGAATTCTATAATGAATTTGGAATAACACACAACTTTTCAGCTCCAAGGACACCTCAGCAAAATGGTATGGTAGAAAGGAAAAACAGAACCTTGCAAGAAATGGCTCGGACAATGCTCAATGAAGCTAATTTACTAAAATACTTATGGGCTGAAGCTATTAACACAACATTCTATATTTTGAACAGAGCTTTGGTAAAATCTACCTTGAAAAAGACTTCTTATGAACTCTGGAAAGGTAAAAAACCCAATATAAGCTACTTTAAGATCTTTGGATGCAAGTGCTTTGTTTACAATAACAAGAAAAGTCCTTTTGGTAAATTTAATGCAAAATTAGACGAAGGAATTTTTCTTAAGCATTCTGAATATAGCAAGGCTTATAGGGTTTTCAACAAAAGAACACTTTATATTGAGGAGTCAATTCATGTCATATTCAAAGAGACTAACCAAACACTACCAAGTAGAGATGTTGTTGATGACTTTCTTGTAAGTGCTGAAAATTCTAGAAAAAGAGCAAGAGAAACAAAGTGAAGAGACCTCAAAAGATCAAAAAGCTAATAGAGTTGAATAAAATCAGTTTGAAGAAAATTTTGAAAACCAGCTTGAGCTCACATTGGAACCCCAAGCTGATGAGATTGAAGAAAATTAGAGAAGTTCTGAAAGAGAGCTACCTGAAGAATTGAGGTACCACAAACATCACTCAACGGACAATCTCTTGACAAGTCCTTCAAGTAAACTTATAATAAGAAGTAGCTTCAATAAGATGATTAGAAATGTGTTTTATGTCTCCAAAATATAGCCAAAGACTATTGATGAAGCCTAGCAAGATGAAAATTGGATTTTGGCCATGCAGGAGGAACTAAATCAGTTTGAGAGAAACAGTGTCTGGAAATTAGTTCCAAAGCCAAAGAACCAAACTGTGATCAGAACGAAGTGGGTCTTCAAAAATAAGTTGAATGAGCATGGAAATGTGACAAGAAACAAAGCCAGACTTATTGCTAAAAGTTACAACCAAGAAGAAGGGATAGACTTTGATAAAAAATTTTGCACCGGTTGCTAGACTTAAAGTAATAAGAATCCTTTATGTATTTGCTTGTTTCAAGAACTTCAAGTTGTACTAGATGGATGTAAAGAGTACTTTTCTCAATGGGTACTTAAATAAGGAAGTGTACATAAATCAGCCCCCTGGATTCAAAGACCATGAAAAGCCTGATTTTATTTACAAGCTAACAAAAGCCTTGTATAGTCTCAAACAAGCTCCCAGAGCATAGTATGAGAAACTAAGCAAGTTTTTATTAGAAAATGGCTTTTCAAGGAGAAAGGTGGACAAAACACTCTTTACAAAAAATTAGCTTAAGAATATTCTAATAGTTCAAATTTATGTGGATGACATTATTTTTGGAGCTACTGATGGGAGCATGTGCAAACAGTTTGCTAAAATGATGATGGGTGAGTTCGAAATGAGCATGATAGGAGAATTGAATTTCTTCTTGGGCTTGCAAATCAAATAATATGAGGATGGTGTCTTCATAAATCAGTCCAAGTATATCAGGGAGCTGCTAAATAAATTCAAAATGTCTAAAGCTAAAATCAGTAAGACCTCTATGAGTGCAACCACTAAATTAGAAAAGGATGAGAAAGGTAAAGATGTTGATATCAAGATGTAATAAGGTATGATTGGCTCTTTACTCTATCTCATGGCAAGTAGGCTTGATATTCATTTTAGTGTGTGCTTGTGTGCAGGATTTCAAGCTAATCCTAAAGAGTCACATTTGATAGCCATTAAAAAGATCATGAGGTATCTTGTGGGAACTCAAAACCTAGGTCTTTGGTACCCTAAAGATACTTTATTTGATCTTGTGGGATATAGTGAAGCTGACTTTGCAAGAAGTAGAGTTGATCGAAAGAGCACATCGGGCACATGCTAATTTTTAGGGAATGCTATAGTCTCATGGTTTAGCAAAAAGAAAACCTCAGTTGTTCTATCCACTACTGAAGCTGAATACATAGCCGCTAGAAGCTGTGTAACTTAAATTTTATGGATCAAGCAAGAGCTAAAGGACTATAGCTTGAGGTACATTTATATTCCTATCTTGTGTGATAACACTAGTGCCATAAACTTGTCCAAACATCCTGCGTTGCATTCAAAAATAAAGCATATAGAGATTAGGCATCACTTCATAAGAGAACATATTCAAAATAGGAACATCAAACTGCTTTTTATTTCTTCTGAAAATCAGCTTGCTAATATCTTTATAAAGCCTTTAAGTGAAGACCAGTTTTGTAAAATCAGAAGAGAATTAGGTCTAATGAATCTTGAGCCTTAGTCAATTAAGCTTCATGTTGATTTTTCACTCACTACAATTTTACTTATGCTTGCTTAGTGTGTTCATTGCATCTTCTATTTGCTAGTCCATCAGTTGTAGCATTTTTCATTTGCATGTGCATGTTTACTTGCATTTTTACTTTATCTTATTTTTATCATCATGCACTTCCCATGCATATTCATGCAAAATCTCATTTTTCACCCTTTACATTACTTTAGTTCATTTTTGTGTTTATTTTATTTTTATTTTTATCTTTTGTTTTTATTTTATTTTTTTAATTATTTTATTTTTTTGAAGCCTTCCTAGAATTATGCAGTATGCCTCTTGGATTGATTGAATATTTTAATGCATGAGTGTTATTTAAGCAATTTGTGTTAGGTTATGTGTGTCATGATTATTACTTGCTAGAATAAACTTACTTTTATCATTTCCCGGGCAACGTAAATATGTAAAATTCAAAGTGTCCATATTGTCATGTCAACCTTTTTCTTGGTAACCGCCACATACTATGATTATTGCTTGCTATGTTTTTCTTTTGTTATTGTTACCATGGATTATTGGGTCAAATAAAACATTAAAAATTCAAAAAGTGCCTTTACTAATCATGTCTCTCTTTTCACTTTGGTAACTGCAAGTCTCTATAACTACCCAGTGGATAATATCCATCATTATCACATATAGTAAGTAGAAGGTCTTTATATGCATGCATAAAATGACAAGACCTAATTTTTTTTGTTCTTTTTAGTCAACTTTTACACTTAGATTTCTTAGGGTTTTGGTTGTAGAGCCTATATACTTGGGTATTTGTGCATAACTAAATTTTTTATTGTTGTGTACCTTGACCATTGTGTCCCTTCTTAGAACCCGTTCACTTTCCTTTTAAACCAAAGTTTTTCCTTTTCTTATTATTATATTCCATCATCTTCTTCTCCCAAAAACCTAAAACTCTTAACTTCCCATCTGCAAAATATAAAACTACCACTCCTTGCCCTCTATTAGAAACTTCAAAAAATAATTGCAACAATAGCTAAAAGATCGACATCCTCATCATCTAAGAGCACCAAAAGGGTAATGAAGAAGATCAAAATTGAATCAAAAGGCAAGAAACCCATGAAATCAAAAGAGAAGAAACCTATGAAATCCAAGGAGACTGAAAGCTTAAAGAAGGCCGAGAAAAACATGGATGACAAGTCAAAAGTGAAAGGGATGGAGATAAGCATTCAAACAACAGAATAATCCCTCCGAAGTTCATCGATTGGGATTATTTCAAAATAGATGAGTATCCTTTTTGTGGGTGGTTTAAATTCCAAAAATGGTTTGAGTTTTTGAAGACAATATATGTGGTGTGTGAAAGACTAGTGAGGCAATTTTATGGGTCAATCTGGGCTATGAAAGATGAAAAGATCAAGATTGTTTTAAATGGAAAAAGTTACTCGGTGACTCTAAGTGATATTGAGCAAGCCTATAAAATTCCTAACAAAGGGAATAGAATTGCTAAAAAGGCCGATTTGAAAAAAGTGCCCGACTATAATGAGAAGAAATTCAAGAGAAAAGTGATTAGGAACCCGAAACTGGCATAAAATGAAACAGTGAGTTCGGCCACCTTGAAGATAGATATGCAGATTGCACACAAGTTCATTACCCACTTTCTTGCACCAATAGCCGGTAGCTACGATTATGTAAGTAGCCGAGAACTTTGTTTAATGTGGCACTTGATGAATGATATTCAGCTCAATTGTTGTTATCTTATGATGGGGTTTATGAATAGTGTGACCAAGGAAAAAGGCTTGCCTTATGCTATGTTACTTACCACTTTGTTTGAGTATCTCAAGATTGATTTGGAGTAAGAAATCTTTATGAGTGTGGGAGATTCTGATAAGATCTCTAAGAGCTTTGTGGTGAAGACTAAAAGGGTCAAAAAAGAGAAGAAGAAAGCCGCTGATAGTGATGATGAAAGTAGCCTAGAAACAGCTATTGATGGTGGAAGCACTATAAAATCTACTACTAAATCATACTCTACTAACTCTATAAAATCTGGTGAAAATAGCTCCACTGAAAAATTAGCTTCTGAGAACTCTTCTATAGATAAGCTCCTAGACCTGAACCTTCCACAAAAATTAACTTCACCATAGAGATCAGTCTCTTCTTCTAAATCAGCCTCCTTACCCAAATCAGTCTTACCAAGAAAATCAGCTTTAGTGACCCGACCTGCAGCTAGTAGTTCTCCTAACCCCTTATTTCATTTGGCTTGAGCTGCAGAGTATCAGTCTTTGGAAGTTACAAGGGCCAAGTTAATTGATAGTGTGACCCATTCCCTTGAGAACTATGTCCTAGCTTATAGAGTGGCCTTTTCTGCCTTCCCAGTTCAGGTACAGCCCGCTAGTTCCTCTCATACACCAGCTCTATCTATGCCTCAGTAAGCTATTTACCCTGTTCAACAGACTATTTCTGCTCCCATTATTTCTTCTTCCAAACCCACTGCTGTAATAAGGAAAGCCTCCTCTTCTAAGCCTCCTCTTGCACCTAAGTGCATCACCCGAGCTAGCTCAGTCCTTCATTCCAAACTAGTCAAACCCGGAGATGTTGGCTCCAAGGACTGACCTGAGGATGTTTAGGCTCTTGTTAGCTCCACATAACTTAAACCAGCCTAGCCTTCTGCACAACATATTCACAAAATCATGCATTCCAATATCCTTCATAAGTTGATCATCAAAGTATTTAGGCATGCATATGTTTCTTTTGCAAAGAGAAGAGAACCTTTTACCTTCTTCATCTGAATAGATAGGGAAGAAAGCATCATACTCCTCTTTAATGTTTGTTGGCTTAGGTCTTAACTCCATTGGTGTCTTCACTTTTGCATTGAATCTTTGGCTATTGCTAGACATGCTCATTGAACTCATTAGGTAGCAATTAAAATAATTTCAGAGAATGCAGAGAGAAAAAGTGTAGAGAATATAGAAGTTATGAGAATTAAAAATAGTCCTATGCTTATAAATAAAGACCAAATTTTAAGTTCACAAGGACTAAACAACCTAAGTTCACAAGGACTAAACAACTATCTCCTAATCCTTTATTAAAAAAGATGTCTTTTATTAAAAGATAATAACTCATATCCTACTTGAATTAAAATTTCTAAATACATTAAAATAAACTAAACAAATAAAATTTAACTTGAAAAATTTTATTTTTTCTCCCCCACACTTAAACTATGCAATGTCCTCAATGCATGAAATAAAAATTTTGGATGGAATGAGCATTAGGTGGCACGACCATGCTTGTTTTTGGCATGGTTGTGCCTGATTTGGGCACTTGGCCTCTGTACCAGATGGCACGGCCGTTCTTGAAAGTGGCACGGCCGTTCTTGAAAGTGGCACGGCCGTGCCTGATTCCAAACTTTGGAATCTGAAGCAACTTTGGTCATGCACGGCCATACTCAAAAGTGGCATGGTCGTGCCTAATTTCAATACTTTGCACATTGAATTTTGAATTCATACATTATAGAGCTTCAAACCAACTTAATTGCTTATATTTTGCATAATTTAAATGAAAAGGAAAGGAATTAATACAACCACAACACATAACATTAAGCAACTACTTTAAACAAAGTACATGAATAAAACATAAAACATAAAACAAACACAAAACTAAAACAAATAAAAATGCAAAAACAAACATCAAACTAGAACAACTACAAAGAAAATAACACAAAGACAAACACAATTGTCTAATCACAACTTTATGAATCTTTTATGGATGAGGTCCTCGATCATGCGGAGGGAATGAAGGCAGAAAGAAGTTTTGCCTTTGAAAGTAAGCCATAAGATTTTGATTTAGCATTGTGACCTCATGTCGAACATTATGCAAGCTTGAATTCATCTCATGTGCCATTAAAGTGAGCTCACCCACATTGGAGTCAATGACACCCACTTGAAGCTCTAAGGTATCCATGCGACTCATCACTTGCTCTAACTCACTTTCTTCTTCTTCTTCTTTTTGCCTTGCTTGTTGTTAAGCACCAACGAGAATAGGCACTCCTATGTGTCCTATCTCAGCCATTCCCATAGCCTCCATCATTTGAAGATCAATCAAATAAGGACACAAAAGCTTGTCAAAAGGTATATTATCAATGTCAAAACCCAAGTAGTTTGTAATGCTTAGCACCAAGCCTCCTATCTTGATTGCCCCCGCTCGTTTAGTTGCAACATCTTTAAACTTAGAGGCAATCACATGACAAACATCCAATTTGATATTATTGACCATGCAATAGAAGACATTGAGCTCCATGGTAGTGACCACAAACTCTCCCTCTTTTCTTGGAAACAAAGAATGTGACATAACGCTATGGAGATATCGCAAAGCATGGGAATAAATTTTAGACTCTTTAGCTAACCGTGGTTGATAGAAAACTTTCTTTGATTAGTAATCTCCCTCCAAAACTCATGTCTATCATACTCAATGTTGGCATCTTGGTCTTTTGAAAAATAAAAGACATCATTAAGTTCAAAGAGACCAATGGTGTGGTCTTGGTTGCCTAGTCTAAAGTTCAACATGCCATCATTTTCATCAAACTCAAAAGAAGATAGAAACTCACATGTTGGCACAACATATGTAGGATATTTCATCATTATAAAAGCTTCCTATCCCAACCTATAAATATACATATTCACCTCATTTAGTAAACCCGATCTATGAAGGGCGGATGCACTCAAATATTTCATGGGTACAAAATTCCTAGCCATCAATTGCTCAAATTTATTCCTTTGCCCCTCATGCCCAAATCTAATAGTAGGAGGAAAAGGTCTTACTAATCTTTTCTCTTGTTGGCTTGGATTGTTTGAGCTTCCTCCCCTTCTTATTGGTCTTCTATGAGCAACCGACTTTCTTCTAGGTTCTCTTTCCATGTTGTTATTCACAAATTTGGATTTGAAAAGAGAGTGAAGAAGAAAATGTAGAGAGTGTTGGGAGAAGGTGAAAGGGGAGAATTTATGCTTGAGAGCTTGTATAGAGAGATGAATGAGTGAGTTATGAGTGTGAAGAGCGTGGAATGAAAGAGTGGTTTATATAGAGAGGATTAGGGTTTTGAAAAGAGTGAATTATAAATTGGGAAGAGGGAAAGGTGTTGGAATTGATTAAAGAGCTTGGGGAAGATGAAAAGATTTTCAGAACTTAAAAAGACTTTAGAAATTTGAAAAAGCATTCAAAGTTGAGAAACCTTATGTCTAGGAAGATGAGAAAGGTTTTGAAACTTGTAGTTAATGGGAAACTATGGGGATTTATGAATTGGGGCTTTGACTACTTTGAAATTTGCCCAAAATGTGCATGTATGTGACATATACAGGTGGCACGACCATGCCTAACTCTAGCATTTCAAGACTGTACTATTTTGATGTAGGCATAGCCATGCTCGAATAAGGCACGACCATGCCCACTTCTAGTGCAAAATCCTAGATGTATTTGCTAGAGCAAAGCACATGGGTGTGCAATAAGGTGTGCAACATGGTAATTCATATAAAACACATTAAAAATCATCTAAATTCACATGTAATAATCAAATTTCATTCCCACGTCAGAATTACTTACCTCTCATCCTTTAGCTTTCTTTTTCTTGTAACTCCTAAACATCCTTCCGTGCTTCTTTTCTGAAAAACAAAGGTAAAGAACTTGTGATTAGAAATTGCAAAACTAAATACTATAAGAACTAAGAAGAAAAATACAAAACAAAAACTTGGTTGAGTCCCCAAGAAGCGCTCTTTTAGGTCCATGAGCTTAGACCATCAAGATCTTTAGAGCATTGAATCAGCCAAGAAGGCTAATTGGTGAGAATTCTCCAATATGCCTTCATTGTAGATCTTCAGTCTTTGCCCATTGACTTTGAACTTTTCTCCTCTAGTGTTCCATACTTCCATAGCTCCATAGGGATAGACATGGCTCACCATAAATGGTCCCGACCATCTACTCTTGAGCTTCCTTGGAAACAATCTAAGTATGGAGTTGAATAGCAACACTTGGTCTCCTTCTTGAAAACTCTTTACCTTTACTTTGGCATCATGCCATTTCTTTGTACGTTCTTTATAAATCCTAGAGTTTTCATATGCCATCTCTCTTAACTCTTCCAATTCATTTAACTGCAAAAGTCTCTTCTCAGCCGCTTTTTTGCAATTATAATTCAAAGCTTTAATTGCCCAGTAAGCCTTGTGTTCAATCTCTATAGGAAGATGACATGCTTTTCCATAGACCAACCTATATGGAGACATGCCAATAAGTGTCTTATAAGTTGTACAGTATGCCTATAAAGCATCATTCAACTTCCTTGCCCATTCCTTTTTAGACTTGCTCACTGTTCTTTCGAGAATCCTTTTTAATTCTCTATTGCTTACTTCTACTTGTCCATTTGTTTGGGGATGATATGGGTAGCTATCTTATGTTTAACCTTATAATAAGCTAGTAATGCTTTCATGTTTCTATTACAGAAGTGTGTTCCTCCATCACTTATGATAGCTCGAGGCATCCCAAACCCAGCAAAGAGTCTTTGCAAAAATTTGTAAACTACTCTTGCATCATTCACTGCACATGCTTGAGCTTCCACCCACTTAGATACATAATCCATACAAATAAATATGTATTTTTTTCCATCTGAAATAGGAAATGGCCCCATGAAATCTATACCCCACATATCAAATATCTCTACCTCACGAATTCTTGATTAGAGCATTTCATCCTTCTTAGAAATGTTGCCACTCCTTTGACACGCATCATAACTGAGTACAAACTTTCTAACATTAAGAAAGAGTGTAGGCCAAAAGAATCCTGCTTCAAGAATTTTTGTAGCAGTTCTCTGTGGACCGAAATGACCACCATTGATCATCCCACGGCAATATTGTACAATTGAACCAGTCTCTTCTTCTCCTACACATCTTCTTATCATTCCATCACTGCATAGCTTCCAAAGGTATAGCTCATCCCACAGATAATACTTGGAATCATAGATAAGCTTCTTCCTCTGTTGGTTATTGAATTCTTCTAGAAGCTTCCCACTTGAGATGAAATTTGCTATGTCTGCGAACCATGGAGCATTTAGACTTTGGATTGCTAACAACATCTCGTCTGGAAATAGCTCCTGGATTGGTTCTTCCTCTTCATCTCCATCTTGTTCCAGCTCTAATCTTGAGAGATGATCAGCTACTACATTCTTTTATCTTTTCTTATCTTTAATTTCAATGTCGAATTCTTGTAAAAGCAGCACCCATCGTATGAGCCTTGGCTTTGAATCCTTCTTATTCAAGAGGTACTTTAATGCTGCATGATCTGTATACACAACAACTTTAGAACTAAGAAAGTAAGATAAAAATTTATCAAAAGCAAAAATTACTGCTATCATCTCCTTCTTGGTTGTGGCATAGTTGAGTTGCGCATCATTCAAAGTTTGACTTGCATAGTATATGACATGAAGTTTATTCTCATTCCTTTGGCCAAGTACAACTCCTATTGTATGATCACTTACATCAAACATTAGTTCGAATGGATGATTCCAATAAGGTGATACAACTATAGGGGCTAATATCAATGCTTCTTTTAACCTATCAAAAGATAATTTACAATCATTAGTAAAGTCAAACGGAGAATCTTTCTCAAGTAACTTACAAAAGGGTTTAGATATTTTTGAAAAATCCTGGATAAACCGTCGATAGAATCCTGCATGGCCTAGAAAACTTCGAATTCCCTTGGCATTCGTTAGGTATTGAAGCTTTTCAATGGTCTCCTCTTTTGCTTTATCTACTTCAATACCTTGTACTGAAATATTATGTCCAAGAACGATTCCTTCCTCCATCATAAAATGACACTTTTCCCAATTTAGCACCAAGTTTGTCTCCTCACATCTTGTCAGAACTTGCTCCAAATTCTCCAAGCATCCTTAAAATGAGCTTCCAAAGACTGAGAAATCATCCATGAACACATCCATAATTTCTTCTACTAAGTCTGAGAATATGACTATCATGCATCTTTGAAAGGTTGCTAGAGCATTACACAGTCCAAATAGCATTCTTCTATAAGAAAATGTGCCATAGGGACATGTGAATGTCATTTTCTCTTGATCTTTTGGAGCAATTGCTATCTGATTGTAGCCCGAATAACCATCTAAGAAATAGTAGAAGGCATGTCCTACTATCCTCTCTAACATCTGATCAATGAAGGGTAGTGGAAAGTGATCCTTTCTAGTAGCTGAATTTAGCTTCCTGTAGTCAATGCACACTCTCCATCCAGTCACTACTCTTGTAGAGATTTGCTTACCCTTTTCATTTTCCACCACAGTCATTCCTCCTTTATTTGGAACACACTGGATAGGACTTACCCATGAAGTGTCTGAAATTGGGTAAATGATTTCAGCATCTAATAGCTTGACCACCTCTTTCTTTACCACTTCTTGCATGTTGGGATTGAGCCTCCTTTACCTTTCAATGGTTGGCTTGTATACATCCTCCATTAGAATTTTATGCATGAAATAAGATGGACTAATCCCTCTTATATCCAAAATTTTCCATCCAATTGCTCTTACTCTCCTCTTAATCATCCTCACAAGCAATTCCTCCTGGTCTTGGGTGAGTTTAGAAGATATGATCATAGGTAAAGTTTGGTTCTCTACAAGAAAAGTATACCTCAAATGTTGAGGTAAGGGTTTCAATTCTACATTTGGTGGTTTTATGGTAGATGGTGGTGTAGGTTCAGTGTTTGGTAATTGGATTTTGGAAAAAGAAGTTTAGTGTTCAAGGAAATCTTCCTCTTGGTCTGTTTGTACCTGCATATACTTCTCAATATACTCCAATTCATTATATTTTGCCAACCTCCTTCATTGGACTTCAATCACACATTCATCCATAACATCAACTCTAAAGCACAAATCACTTTTAGAAGAGTGTTTTATACCTTGATAGATGTTGAATTTACAACTTTCCTCACCTACTCTTAGAGTTAGAGTTCCATCATACACATCAATGATTACTTTTACGGTGTAGAGGAAAGGCATACCAAGGATTAATGGAACATCTTCTTCTTCCTCAAAGTCCAGGATGACAAAGT
>CATIWO010178759.1:0-12195 GCA_949673435.1 Macaranga tanarius
ACAAAAAAGTGGTCCAACCAATACCCTTTCCGTGTGGGGTCTTAACACCGGATAGCCCTTTCCGTGTGGGGCTTAACACCGGATATCCATGGTAGTAGGGTGGGGTTTACTATCCCCTTCCCCTCCACTCTCCCGGGAGCCCTCAGGGCTGACTTTGTTCAAAAAAAAAAATTACCAAATCTTTCGCCGATTGGTCCATGGAAGCAACAACTGGAAATTGATGGGCCTAACCAACAAAATGAGTCTCTTTCCTTTTGAAATAACTTACTTCCATAATAGGCTTAGTGAATTACTGGCCCACCCATCTTTCAACCTCTTTCAAATCAGACACCATTTTCTTACCTCTCTCTACATTAAATGGGACAAGACTCAAATAACCTCGAGCTTCCATTCTTCCTGCATTCCTATATGAGGCCTCTCCAGATATTTTGTGCGGATTCACTAAAGCAGATGCATCCAAACTTCCTTTAGAAGCAACCTTACTACCTTCTCCTCAGTGCACGAGCCTCATTTCTCCTTCCTATAGTAGTTGGTTCTGTTCATCTTCTGCAACTACAAGTAGCCCAAAAATTACAGCTGCTATCCCCTTGCCCTTATTCATCACTAGAGAGGATTTTTCAGGCTATTTGTAATTTGATTGACTAGATTGTAAAGAGGCCCGAAATGAGACTAGTAAAAAACCTCTCAGCCATGGACCAAATTTAGGCCTTTCACTATCAACCTCTACACTGTCTTCACTATTTCGTAACTTACATTGCTTAAGAATATGGCCAAGACACCCACAATGAAAGCAAAAGTTAGGTCACCTCTCATACTTTATCTGATACCATTCTAAATCCCCTGCTGGCTTTGGATTCCAAAAACCAGTAGGCAAAGGAAAATTAACATTCACCAGCACCTTCAAACAAAAAAAGGCATGCCATCCAATTGAGCTCCCCTGGGTATAATCCACCTCTTCTAACCCTTGAAATAACATACCTATTTTTTCAGCATTTGATTTCATCATTTGGCAAGGCAGCATACCAGAAACTTGAATTCAAAATGGAGACTTTGAGAAATCAATATTCTCAAAAGAAGATTCATACAACTATTCTTATAATACAATATGAGCATTGGCTATAGACCATGGCCTTCCCTCTATAACTATCTTCTTATCAACCTCATGGGAGAACTCAAAAATAAATTTATTTAGAGGTATCTTTGTACTAAGAAATCTCGATTCAGCTTCCAAGATGCTTCTAATGCTGACTTGACTATATGGGCACTGAACTACTTTTGAGAACATAACAGACCTACAAGAACATATTTCTCTTACTTCTGCTCTTCATCAGCTGGATCGTTGAGACAGATCAATGGCTTATGGCACTTCAATTTTTTGGTTTTTGAAATAAGTTTACCAATATCCATAGCACCTCTCTCCAATTTACTTCAATTAAGAATAACTATGAATTTAATTATAAGGACTTTTGAAAAATGATTCCCTCTTACATCTGTCCTATATTAATTATATTCCATGCAACGACTCTAAGAAGCTTGCCTTCTACCACTCTACTACTTCCAATCCAGACTACCAACACACCATGCAATTAATTCTATTGATGATGAATCTGGGGAACTGAAGTAATTCAATGCTAGTCTTGAGAAAACTGAAGCAAAGTAATGCTAGTCCTAAAAACACTTAAGTTATAAAGGAACAGTAAAAGGAAGTAAACCTAGTTCAGAACTCGACCTAAGCGAGAGAGAAAAATTTGTTGGAGAAGCAATTAGATCAAACAATGTCAATGCATTATGAGAGATATATATATTCTTTCTATCATTGTTATTTTTATTTATTACCCATTTGTGTGTTTTTTTAATTTTATTTATTTAATTAATAAAAAATAAAACCTCTAGAGTTGTTGAAGGCACCTTCTCCATAGCAGGTGCCACTCCATGGAACTTGTTTTTGATTAGGTGCCATCACACCATTCTTTTTTTTTTTCAAGCATTGTTGCCCTTTTATATATCTTAGGCAACAGTGCCTTGCCCTCAATTTTTTATTTTTATTTTTTTATTATTTTTTTCTTTCTTTTCTTGTTTGTTCATATTATATTTGTTTTATTGCATTTTTTTATTTTAGTTACTAATTTTTATTTTTGACTTTCTTACTTTTTGTGTAATATTTTATTCAGTTTTGCCTTTTTATTTTATTATTAATTAATAGTGATTAAATTGCCTAGGGATATATGAATTAAATAATTATCTGTTCTATAATTAATTTAATAAAATTAAGTTATTTGATATTGTAAAATATTTTAATTAATTTAAGATTTAACTTTAATGTTTTTTTTAATTAATTAATATGCAACCTAGTTGGAATTTAGTTGTTTATTATTTTATTGTGTACTGACTTTTATTTTTTGCACGTATTTTTCTTTTTTGAACATAATGATCAATAATTATTTGCAGAAATATAAACTTGGTAGTGCTATGGGTTACTACACTTTATTTCTAATTTTGGTTTTATTTTTTTGGTATTTCATTTTATTCTTTTTATTATTGCGTGTGAATTATATTCACTTCTCCTCCCCCATTTCTTTGTGTGCATGTTTTATTTATTTTTATTATTTTACTTATTGTTAATTATGGGTGAATAGTGATATTGTGTGGATGTATATTGTGAGTCATACATAATTGCATGAAAATGGATTAAATAACAAATTTGGACTAAATTGTAAAGATTAAAACTTTTTTAGAGGCAATCGCATATTTGGATGTAATTAAAGAAATAATTATATAATTAAAAATAAAAAAATAAAAAACACAAATGGAGGCTAATCCAAAGGTCGGTGGGCATTCTAAAAGCCCATATCCAATTTTCGGGTCCAATCTCTGAGGACGGCTGCTGGGCTCCCTCCGTGAGATCCAGTTGTTGTACAGTGTATTCTAGATTTCACCCAGGTGGCGACTTCATCTCCGACTCAAGCTCATAAAAGGCCTAAAGTTGTACTTCCTAGTGGGCCCTGAGCCCACACAGTGTCATGGTCACCAAATACTTGGGCACTTGCTAAACCCCGTCGCCTATAGTGGCGACTACACTGGGGATAGAGAAACTAATTCCAGTGTTACATGTTTCATCATTTTTAGTATTTGGTTATTTCTTCTGTATTCACTACACCATTTTGACATATTGTGCACTCAGTCCCAAATATCATGACGGTAGTTGTTGCTCTACAGCCTGCGTTTCATTCAAACCTAGTGGTATGGTATATAGTTATTATCATTCATAGTGAAGTACAATCAAGTACATCATTTGAACCCTTGAGTGAAGAGACGGGAAGAAAGTATAAAGTTATGGGAGCCTTTTACCCTACCCTAGACCCAGCTCATGTAGTGACTTAGAAACTTCCCCTAGGTTGTTCCCAAAATGCATGTGTTTGATATCATCTAGTAGTCTTATTTATAAAGCTCGAGCCCAATAATGATCGACTGTTTTAAGTTGGGCCCTACCACCCTATTATGGCTCGTTATATTGGACTTTAGTTTTATTTATGAGATTTGCTACTTGTTTGTTAGTGTCGTCTCGAGAGATTTATATGAACATTGGTTTTGTTATCCCCTGATGATAATCAAAATCCAGACCATAAATCCTAAGATAAGAGACTCACCATTGAATACGTGTGTAGGAGGGATAAGGTTGAAAGGTTCACTTTTGTCACTTGTTTGTATTCTTCTTAATTGTAAATAAGTGTAAATAATTGTAAATAACCTGCATTTCATACATACATATCACTCATTTTTATTTTTAAAATCCATTATTTACAGCCAAAAGTCTCTTTTATTTGGAACTAAATCAAAGGTAATTTGGCCCACCAATATCAAGAATTCAATCAATCTATTGAGACTAAGTTACAAGGAAATAGAATTTCGGGACCCTCAACTTTGATTCAAAATCCTTCAAGCAAGAGATTTTGAAAGAATTCAGGGATGAAATGCAGCAGATGCTCAGAGGCATTATGGCTAAGGTAGTAGGAAAGAGGCCCATTGATGAAGAAAATTTGGAAACTAGAACCACTGTTGGCAAGCCACTCAAGGAAAAACTAAAAGCTATGGAAGGTTCAACTGAACTATAATGGATGAAAGACATGAAAAAGAAAACGAATCAGCTGCAGACTGTAATGAAGAAAAATGGGCTCAACTATGAAATTGTCAACCTATATCTAGAGGAAGAAGAACTACTACCTCCAAAGTTTAAGTTTTCAGATATTAAGAAGTATAATGGGACAGAAGACCCTCACCTTCATCTTTAGTAGTATGTCACTTTTATGAAGCCCACTAGATTGACCAAGGCACAAATTATCAAATAATCTCCAATGTCATTGACAGGAGATACTATTAAGTGGTACTATACTTTAGATGCACGTGTTCAGCAAGATTGGAAGGAGTTGTGCTCAGCATTTGTCAAGTAGTACGAGCTAAATTATCAGTTTGAAGTCTCTCTTCAAGAGTTACAGAATATAAAGCAAAGACCTGATGAATCCTTCATGAGCTTCTTGATTAGATGGAGGGGAAAACTGGCCCAGATGAAGTATAGACCTACAAAACTATATCAACTGTGCATAGCCATAGAAGCCTGCATTCCACCTCTAGCTAACAAGTTAAAAAAACATAGGCATGGGAAACTTTGAAGAGCTATACCAATTTGGAGTAGAAATTGAAGCTGACCTGAAGCCGAGTACTCATGAATAATTTCCATTATTGTTTCTTATGGTTGTAATAATTTATAATAAGTATTTTTCTTTGACTTTTTCATTTTATGCTAATAAATATCATACTATTCAATATATATGATTATGAATTTTTTATAATTGTGCACACTATATTATGCTTAAATGAGGGAGAGAGTAAAAAAAAAATTTTTTTAAAAAAAAGAAAAGACACATTGAAAGACTAAATATTAGGAATAGAACTTCAATTTTTCTTTGGACATCATAAACCTCGATTTCTCTCTGCATAAAATAAATTGATCATATTTAAAAAAGAGAAAGAGAAAGAGAAAAAAAAAAGAAAAAAGAAGAAAGAAGAAGAAAAAGAAAAGAAGAAAAAAAAGAAAAGAAGAAGGAGAAGAACTAAGAAAAAATAAGAAAGAAAATTTCTTTTCTTGACCGCCATCTACCAATACCACTCATGTTTGAAGAGCTGACCATGTTTATCTTCCAACACACATTTTCATAAATCGTTTCCAATCACCAACGATGTCAATCCTAAAGGTTCAAAATAAAATTCCCATTAATTGTAAGCTAAAAAAATAGTTGATTATAAAATCCGCAAAGGTCTAATCAATAACAAGCATAATGTAGTGTGTCTAGTTATAAAGAATGAGTAATCATATAAAGTGGGCATGATTAACGTGATATTAGCACATGAAGTGTCAGATATAAACTTTTTGGAATTAGCAGCAAGAATATCAAGTGACTAATGGTCAAAGAGGCAATATGGACATCAGACAATCAATCATTAAAGTACTAGGTAGACTAACAGTGTACACGATAGAAAATAGTAGTTAATCATCAGCATGACTTAGCAACCACCTAGCTAGGTTGAAAACCCTGAAAGAGGGCGACCTAGGCAAAAGAGAAAAAATATATTTTTAAAAAAAAAAGAGAAAAAGACCCAGCCAGGT
This sequence comes from Macaranga tanarius, assembly GCA_949673435.1. NCBI lineage: Eukaryota > Viridiplantae > Streptophyta > Magnoliopsida > Malpighiales > Euphorbiaceae > Macaranga > Macaranga tanarius. The sequence goes on from CATIWO010178759.1 coordinate 5,663, forward strand.
TTGAAAACTCTCAAAAAAGGGCACCCTAGGCAAAAGAGTGAATATAAAATAAAATTGGTTACAATTTCAAGCTTAGACACAATCATACGAGCTTTAAGAGTGATAGAATCTCTCAGTTAAAACATTGACCGGGGGCAAATAGAGTGTCTCATCTATAGCAACGGTCCTGTAATAGAGAAGTACTTTTAAGGCACAACCAGGCAGGGGGGATTTGTTGCTGTTATTATTCTGATTCAGTTATCAAAGGATCTCAATTTCTGCTTTCAATAATATTGGTCTTAGTAGTAGTCTATAATAGACTCAATTTTTAAATTTGAATTCTTTGATAAAGGGAAAACTAATTCCCACAGATGAGCTCTAAACAGAAGAGGCATTTGGCTAGACAATGTATATAAAGTCATTTAAACTACATATTGCTCATGCATAAATGAAATTGTTTTGTAAAATTACTTTTGGTTCTCATGCATATACACATAGAATAATGCATATTTTTCACATCACATGAAGTTGTGTTTGTCAAAATCATTTTCAAAAGATTTATAAGATCATAATCATATATACACCAGCTTTATGCTATTTGAACGTGTTTTTTTGAATGCAGGCTAGCCGTAAAATTTTTCATGTCTGATGCCACATATGGCTATATAGCTCATTACATTTGCCCTCGCCTGATGCCACAGATGGCTAAATGGCACATTTCGTTTACCCCCGCCGAACGCCTAGATGGCTATATAGTGAATTTTAATTGACCCCGCCTAATGCTTAGATGGTCATATGGCATATTCCAGTTGTCCTCCCTAATGCCTAGATGGCTAAACAGTTAATGTTAGTCGACCTCCCCTAATGCCTAGATTGTCATCCGGCGTATTTTAGTTGTCCTCGCCTCATGCCTAGATGGTTATACGATGCATTTCAATTGTCCTCGCTTAATGCCTAGATGGCTAAATGGCATATTTTAGCTGTCCTCACTTAATGCCTAGATGGCTAAATGACATATTTTAATTGTCCTCGTCTAATACTATAGAAGGCTAAACGACACATTTTATTTATCCACGCCTAATGCCACATATGGCTAAATGGCATATTTTGTTTGATCATGCCTAATGCCTAGATGGCTAAATGGCACATTTCAGTTGTCTCTGCTTAATACCTAGATGGTTATACGATGTATTTCATTTATTCTCGCTTAATGCCTAGATGACTATACGACATATTCTTTTGACCTCGCCTAACGCCAGAAGTAGCTATAAGGCATTTATTTCATAACACAAAGTTACTATTTTATTTTAATAGAAAAAACCTCATGATTTTGCATATCAAGGTTGATGGCCTGAAGTTATTTTCAAAAACCTCTTGATTTTGAACATCAAGGTTGACGGAAATGGTTTAGGATGTCCTCTCAGATAATCGATTTCGAGGATGATGGACAGAAACCTTAGCAATAATTCACTAACCTCTTAATTTGTACATCAAGGTTGATGGTACGAGACTACCTTTTTGATTGAAATCCTCTTGATTTTGAATATCAAGGGCAACGGAACAAAATCATAATCTTTTTTCAGATATCTGGCTCTGAAAATCCGAATCCTTTTCGGATATATGACTCCGAAAATTATAATTTTTTCTCAAATATCTTAATCCAAAGATCAAAAAATAAAAATTTGTATCTTTTTCGTGTTTGCATCTATGCTTATTCATAAATCATTACAATGCTTGTATGTGTTTTTTCATAAATCTCATTACATTGCTTGTATTTGGATTTTTGAAAAAGCAGGGGGTAAACTGTTGACACTTGGGTTAGTTCGGTCTAACAGCGAAAATCCAATGATGAAAGCGTAAATAATAGTGAGCCCACTGAAGTAATGGCCGAAAAAAAATTTCAAACTCAATTTTCTTTTAAAATGTGCCTTTGGCCCAAAAGAATAGAAAAAAGTTTTTTTTTTTTTTTTAAAGAATGTTTAAAATTTTTTTACATTAAAAAAAGAGAGGATAGTGGAGAAAGTTGAAGAAAAAGAGGGTGGTAGGCGATTTTTTAGGTAAGAGAGAAAAAAAATAGGAAGCAAAAAAAACGTTGGAGAAGTGGGGATGAGAGGTTATGAAGTGGGACGAGAGATTTTTGGGATAAGAGAGAGCTTTTTGGAGAGAGAAAAAAAAAAGATGGCAAGAGAAAAAATTTGGGGAGGAGTTTTATAAAAAATATAAAAAAAAAATCGGGAAAAAAAAAAAGACTTGGGGAAGATAGATTTTTTTTTTAAGGGAGAACAATTGGTTAGTAATGAAATTCCTCAAAAACTAGTAGAAAATTTTAATTGGTACCATGTCCTTGTATACATGTAATCTGAGATATATTTGTATTCTTTCTATCATTGTTATTTTTATTTATTACCCATTTGTGTGTTTCTTTAATTTTATTTATTTAATTATTAAAAAAATAAAAACTCTTGAGTTGAGAAGGTGCCATTTCCATGGAACTTATTTTTTATTAGGTGTCGTCACACCATTCTTTTTTTTTTTTTTAGTAACAGTGCCATTAAGCACCGTTGCCCTTTTATATTTCTTAGGCTGGCACTGAAGCCCTTAATTTTTATTATTATTATTATTATTATTATTTTGAGATAGTTATATAAAAAACCCCAATCTTTTATAGTCTTTTCAAATTAAACTCTAATCAATTTTTTCTTACAAAAGTAACCATCAACTACAAAAATTTTATAAATAATAACATTTATCTGCTTTAGTTAATAGAAAGCTAATGTGACAGTCACTTTTTGGTCTGCCTCAGTTGAGTGGAGCCCCACAATTGCTTATTGCTTTGAAGTAATATTTTTTTTAATGTTTGGACAGCGTAAGAACACTCAGGGTTTAGAGTTTTGTGATTCTCCAATCAAAACAAAATTGTTTAGACAGCCTAATAATTTAGAATTTTATTAAATAATTAGAAAAAATTAGTGGATTGTTCAGTCATTAATCCACTAAGCAATTGTGGATTTCACTCAACTGAGGTAGACCAAAAAGTGACTGTCCGTTAACTAAAACTGACGGATGGTATTATTTACAATATTTTTGTAGTTGGTGGTTACTTTTGTAAGAAAAAATTGGTTAGGATTTAATTTGAAAGGGCTATAAAAGGTTAGGGTTTTTTATATAATTTTTCCTTTTTTCTTTCTTTTCTTATTTTTTTCTATTTTATTTGTTTTATTGCATTTTATTTTGGTTACTAATTCCTATTTTTGGCTTTCTTACTTTTGTGCAATATTTTATTTATTTTTACTTTTTATTTTATTATTAATTAATAGTGATTAAATTGCCTAGGAATATATGAATTAAATAATGATCTATTCTATAATTAATTTAATAAAATTAGATTATTTGATATTGTAAAATATTTTAATTAATTTTAGATTTAACTTCAATATTTTTTTTTGTAATTAATTAATATGTAACCCAATTGGAATTTAATTGTTGATTATTTTAATGTGTACTGACTTTAATTTTTTTGTAGATGTTGACACTTGACACTTGGATTGGCATAATCCAAAATTGAAAACCCAATAATGAAAGACTAAATAAGAGTGAGCTCATTGAGCACTTTAATATCTTCAATGGATATTTTTAATACATTAATATTGTTAAACTCCTCTTAAGTTGGACTTTACTTTTTTCCGGCAACAATGCTAATAGGCACCGTTGGTTTTTTTTTTTTTTCTTTTTTTATTACTCTAAGCTCAATATTGCATTTTTTTTTATCAAAAGTAGGCGGCACCTACAGGTAAAAAAATTAACTTTTTATTTATTATTTTATTTCCTCTTTTTTTTTTAATCTTTGTTCCTTTTTTTCAATTATTTTTATTTAGATGTTAAATCAATCACTTGTTTGCTGTTTTTTTTATTTTGTTAATTGATTTAATTTTATTACATTTATTATTTGATAAAATTTGAATTAGTTGAGATTTATGTGTCTATATTTTATTTCTGTTTTTATTTGTTTAGGTTAGTTAATTTCGTTAATTGGTTGATTGGAGTGATATTCATTAGGATTTATATATTTGTATTTATTTTATTTGTACCTTTATTTGTTTAGTTGATTTGATTTTTATTTTATTTGGTTTGTTGAATAAATTGAGTTAATTAGGACATATGTAGAAAGAATAATTTATTTAAATTGTAGTTAATTTGATAGAATTGAATTATTTTGTGTTTTAAGTAATTTTAATTAATTTATACTAAGTTTTAATTTAATTTTTAATAAAATTTGAACATAGAGATTTGGCTTTTGCTATAGTGCAAATGTTTGCACTGGTACAAATGAAATTACAACCATTAGATTAGTTTTTATTTAATAACAACCATTGATTATTTTGGTGTATCAATACCTGTAAAATATATCAATGGTTACAATTAAATGACAATTAATCTAATGGCTAATAGTTTTATTTGTACCGATGTAAATATTTGTACAGTAGAATGACTCGATAGATTTATATTAGATTGATATGAATTTACTTTCCTTCTTAGATTTTTTAGATTTATAAATTTGTTTAGTTGATTCATCCCCCCCCCCCCCCCCCCCCCCCCCAAAGTTTTTGTGTGCATATTTTATTTATTTTTGTTATTTTATTTATTGTTAATTGTGGATAAATGGTAATATTTTGTGGATGTACATTGTGAATCAGACATAATTGCATGTAAAATGGACTAATTATTAAACTTGAACCTAATTGTAAAATTTGAAAACTATTTGAAGAAAATTACAATTTCGCATGTAATTAAATAAATAATAAAATAATTAAAAATAATAAAGCATGAAACATAAACGACGGCTGCTGGACTCCCTCCGTGGGATCCAGTTATTATAAAGTGTGTTCCAGATTTCATTCAGGTGGCGACTCTATCTCCGACTGAAGCCCATAAAAGGCCCAAAGTTATATTTCCAAGTAGAACATGAGCCCGCACATTGCCGTGGTCGCAAACACTTGGGGCGCACTGAACCCCACCGCCTACAATAAGTATTTTTCTTTTTTTAACAGACTGATCAATAATTTTTTCGTAGACACATAGACTTGGTAGGCCTACGGGTTACTACACTTTAGTTCTGATTTTAGTTTTATTTTTTGGTGTTTTATTTTATTATTTTTAGAGAAAATTATAAAAATGAGCCGAGTCAACGTCGTTCATTTCTTTTGTGGTCTTGGCATATTTTTTTTTTCAATCTTAACTTTAATGTTTGCATTTGTAGACATTGGCGGGCCAAACTTTCAAAAAGGGACAACTTCAGCGATTTCCGTGTTTTTCATTTATTCATCTTTTTCTTTTCTTTTTTTTCTATAATTTATTTATTTATTTATTATTTTTGAAGGCAAAATTAATTTTAGTTGATTGTATATATTTATTTAATTTGTACATTTTAAGTAATTTGATTAATACTTGGGGCGCGCTGAACCCCACCGTCTATAATAAGTATTTTTCTTTTTTTAACAGACTGATCAATAATTTTTTCGTAGACACATAGACTTGGTAGGCCTACGGGTTACTACACTTTAGTTCTGATTTTAGTTTTATTTTTTGGTGTTTTATTTTATTATTTTTAGAGTAAATTATAAAAATGAGCCGGGTCAACGTCGTTCATTTCTTTTGTGGTATTGGCATGTTTTTTTTTCAATCTTAACTTTAATGTTTGCATTTGTAGACATTGGCGGGCCAATCTTTCAAAAATGGACAACTTCGGCGATTTCCATGTTTTCCATTTATTCATCTTTTTTTTTCTATTATTTATTTATTTATTTATTATTTTTGAAGGCAAAATTAATTTTAGTTGATTGTATATATTTATTTAATTTGTACATTTTAAGTAATTTAATTTTTTTCTAAATAACAATTTTTATTATTTTGGTACTCATCTTGGGATTAAAACTTGTAGTTACCTTTTTTTTTTACAGCTTTTGATTTATTTGTTTCTTGTTACAAGTGTTTTTATTCTTCTTTGTATAAATTCTATGGTAGTAGACATTTTGATTTGGATTTAGTAATTAATTGGTGTATTCACACACAAAAAATAAAAAGAAACAATAAAAAAGAAACAACAAGAAACAAAAAAAAATAAAAAAAAAAGAAACAAAAAAAATAAATAAATAAGCAACAAAACTTATTTGTTGCTTATTTGTTGCTTGTTGCTTATTTGTTTCTTATTTGTTTCTTGTTTTTTTATTTGTTTCTTTTGTATTTTTTTATTATTATTTTTATTATTGATACTAATAAAAGTAAAAATTATATTTATTGAAGGGTAAATTTTCTCTTATTTCTTTTTTGTTTCTTTTTTATTTCTTATTTGTTTTCACACACAAAAAATAAAAAAGAAACAACAACAAACAAAAAAAAAAAAACAAATAAGAAACAAGAAACAAGAAACAAATAAGCAACAAATAAGTTTGCTTATTTGTGTTTCTTGAAACAAATAAGCAACAAATAAGTTTGCTTATTTGTTGCTTATTTGTTGCTTATTTGTTTCTTATTTGTTTCTTGTTTTTTTTTTTTTT
>CATIWO010178769.1:0-23339 GCA_949673435.1 Macaranga tanarius
TAGGTTCGTTAACCATGGGGCCGGAAAGATAATACAATAAGAAAATGAGAAAATATAGAGTGTGAGAGTGACATTTCATATGAGAGGCACAAAAAAATACCAATGATGCTAGAATACTCGAGAACCCCTAAAAGGAAGTGATGTAAATTTTAATTGAAATAACCCTAAGGATTGAGATTCCCTATTGAGGACATGGAAGATGCATAGGGGTGTATATTCGACGCCGGGGGCCGAATACACGTAGTATTGTGCAGAGGTATATATTGTCTATGTTGGAAAAATAGTTGGTAAATGTGGAACGACGTTGCCTAGGGCCGTATACAATTATTACTACATAGGGTTATGGATAAGTAGTATATATGCTAATTTATAATTGAAACGGATGAATGTGTATAGCCGTTGCCTATGGCCGGATACACACGTTACTATAATGTAAGTGAATAGATGTGTAAAGCTGATGCCGAGGGCCGGATGCATATGATACTTCATAAGATTAAGTTAGTGAATGAGTATAGCTGTTGCCTGGGGCCAGATATACATGTTATTATAATGCGAGTGAGTATATGTGCGTAACCGATGCCGAGGGCCGGATGCACATGATACTCTATAAGGTAAAGCTAGCGGATGTGTATAACCGTTGCCAGGGGTCGGATACACCGTGTATAGCCGCTGCCAAGGGCCGGGTATATGTATGCATAGCCGTTGCCAAGGGTCGGGTGCATAATTTACTATGAAGATGTAAGAGTACATCTGAGATATATGTAGGGCTGATGCCTAGGGCCAGTTACATATATCAGGTTAGATTAACCTTTGAGTCTTTGTGGGCTTAAGTGCTGATCACACTTAAGTGATTCTATAATGGGTATTGGAAATGAATGAATGATTGTGAGATATTATAGTATTGAATGATATTGCGCTTAAGATCATGTGTAGGTACATGAAGTACTTCTATTTAATATATATTAATGGATGGTGTATGTGGATGATGATCTTATCGTTAGTATGTTAAAGTATATTATCAAAGAATATATGGTGAAGTATGGATTTACTTTGTTTGATAAATTATCTTTTAATATACTGCTTGAATTAATGATGAATCATTCTGTGTCTGAATTTCTGATTAGTATAAGAGAAAAGTTAGTTAGTGATGCATTATAGAGTACTTAGTTAATACTGATGGTTATTGAATCCCTGTTTTATTTCATATAACGAATATTATAGAAAAAGAGAATTTTCTGAAATATTCAAATGAGCAACGGACGTGGTCATTTTTGAAATTGAGATTTATTTAAATGTGAACAATGCATTTGAAATTCATTAATTTTTATTTCTGAAACTGCTGGATTTGGTTTTAAGGAATTTTCTTATGATAATATTTTATCCGCTCACTTGGTAATTTCTTTTTGAAATTACTCACACTCGCTTTGTTTTAAAATTTTTAGTGTAGGTGTTGGATATCTGCTTAGTCAACAGCGAGAGATGGCAGTGCCGCGGACCACGATAATAAGAAAGATTGATAAGATGAAGATCTCATTAGAGATAATTATATAATGTAAACAGTGATATGTACATAGAGATGTATACTATTAAAATAGTTTTAAAGATTAGCATTTACTTATTGTAATATTATTGATAAGAGATTCTTTATTATCATTAAGTCTTTAATTATATATCTAAATATTATTAGTAGTAGTGAGGGCGTGACAACAACATAGGGTACAGAAGGAAGCAAACTTTAGTGAACAGATAAAGCTTTTTAGGGGTAGAGTTAGGGGTAAAAATAGAGCTAAAATAAGTAGTAGTATGTAGATCAATGCTATTGGACAACACATGAGGTTTTTTATCTCGGGCAGGCCCCTTTCCAAAGTCCTATCTGATTGAGAAGAAGCTACTACAACCTCTATTACACCCAAAACACCACCTACAAACACCAACTCTAAATTTTACTACAAATACTACAAGGTCATTGGTCATGACACCAACTAGTGCATTAGACTGAAACATGAAATCCAAGACCTTAATGATGCTAAAAAGATGATCGACCTTGAAACCAAGAAGCCCGGTATATAAAAGAACCTATTATTAAACTACCAAAAATTTCCCACCACTAAATCCACCAGTCCTAATAATCAATACTAGCCTGATAGAAGAGTAAGTCCTAGACTTTTTTGTCAATCTCACATGCTCAAACACTTACCCAGAAAATAACCTAGAAGAAAAGGGTCTAAAAAGTATTGAAGAATCAAAGTAAAAGTCGGTTGAACTTTCTATAAACACTCTAGATATTTGGACCTCATCTAATGAAAAAAGCATGGACATGGTGGACATATGGGAGAGTGCAGATTAAAAAGAGGTTAATCAGGTGGCATGACCAGAGCAGAAAAAGGAAAGAATAAAAATAATCCAAGAAAAAACCAAACTAGTCACTAAATCTGAAATTGATGAAGAAAAGGGGGAAGAGGATTAAAAGAAAGAATAATTAAAGAAAATTAAAATTATTGCTAGTGTGTGGGAATTCCTGATGCATTTCAAAGCCCATAGAAATATATTGATTTAAGCTCTAGATCAAAAGAATATTCCAACTATTACCACTCCAGAGTAGATGGTGAGTTTATTGATGGAAAAGCCTAAGGGAGCTATTATTTTTATAGATGAGGACTTGCCTTTAAAGGGAAGAGATCACTATAAGGCTATATTCATTAAAGTTGAGATACAAGAACGGCTGACCTACTATATGATGGTGGATAATAAATCTATAATTAATGTATGCCCCTTGAAGATTTTGCCTATGTTCGAACTTACTACTGTTGACTTATAATCTTTAGATGTGATTATAAAAGCCTAAAATAATATGAAGATGTCTGTGGAAGGTACCTTCATAGCTCTAAACAAAACTGGCCCCATTAAGACTTAGACTACTTGGCATATAATCGACATACCTGTAACCTTTGTTGTGCTACTTCGGAAGCCTTAGTTCCATCCATTTGGGGGAGTTCCATTAACTGTTCATCAGAAGATTAAGTTTCTGCATGAGAGGAAGATAGTTACCATAGTAGTAGAGATTGAGGTAGCCATTGCAGTCTTAAAGCTAACCCTAAAAGAGATCCCTTTGAGCCCTAATTTTAAAATTTTCATGCTATATGAAGACTTTATAGATGCTAGAGTAGTGAGTATGATGAGGAGTATGAATTTCATCATAAGTGATTAGTGTGAAACATACATGTATTGAGCACTCTATTTTATTGCATATTAAGTTTAGAAATGCATTGTTTAGTTAGCTTTTAGTTAATTTAGTTAGTTTTGTTATTTTATTTTAATTTAGGTGCTTTATGTTAAATAGGTAATTTTTGTTTAGTTTTTGGTTATAGCATGCATTCGAGAGGAGATGGAGATAGTACTTGAAGATAAGATATGATTGAAGCTTAAAGTTGGAAGGTTATCCTCGCATCAGGGCATATGACCGTACGCTTGCCCATGTCTAAGTTGTATGCCCGTGTGCTTGCCCATGCTTGAATTAAAGAAAAGCAAGTTACAGAGCACACGCCCATGTGCACGCTCATATATGGAGGCACATGCCCATACGCACGGCCATGCCTGATTCCAAGATTTCAGAGCTATTTTGATGTATAGGCGTGTCCAATTGTTGCGTACCCATATATGATGATGTGGCAGCCAATCAGAATTGGATTTTAAGTTGGAGTTTGGATAGATAGAAGCTCATATTTCAAGCCTATGTTTAGATAGAGTTTGGGAGGTTTTAAATGACCTTTCTTGTTAGGAAACTAGGTCTTTTAAATAGAACCATTTGTTTTTCGTTTAGAGAGTTTCTTATTTTTTTAGTTATTGTTTTGGTTTTTTATTCTCTTTGTTTTCAGAATACATTTTCATTTTGCTTAGTTCATAGTAGAGGAGATACTTGGCTTGAAGTTAGAAGAGCAAGGCTTCCTTACATCATTTGAAAATGGGTTTTTCTTGTATCACTCTTTTATTTATTAATTATTATATTCAAAATGGTTTTCATTTCTTCATTGCTTTCTTTTATTTTTAACATGAGTAGCTAGATCCTTTTTAGGGTTCTTATTCTGAATTGACCATGTGATTATTGTTAGGTTGCTAGATCTAAATTCATTGGTTGTTGTTGTGCTTAATGTCGTTTTAGGACTGATCATCCTAAGATTGAATTAATACTATAGGCTTAATCGAGAGATAGGTTCTGTAGGATTAGACAATGATCTATTGATTGCTTAATTAGTTGAGAGATAGTTAAGTGATTAATATTGATTAAAAAGTTATGTTTAAAATTGGATTTAAAAGGCATTAGGTTGGTAAGAGCCATTAAGCTTAGTGTTAATTAATCTCCAGTTAATTATAGATTTATCTGAGAGAAAAATCTATAGTTTTTAAGATCCCTTCAAAATGAATTAGAAATAGCTAAACCTAGTTAGTTAATCAATCATTTGAAATAGTTTAATTGAAAATAAGAACCCTAGCTTCTAATATTTGTTTGAATTTGAATTTTATTTTAGTTTACTTTGGTTCTAGTTTTTAAAGAATCTAAACTCTAATTCGGTGTCTAAACAAACGAACATAGTTAGTATTTTAGTATTCAATTTACAATCTCTGTAGGACAATATCTTTATTACTACTTGATACGATTCTGTACGCTTGCTGATTTGTACACGTCAAGTTTTTGGCGCAGTTGCTGGGGATTGATAGAATTGATATTATTAAGAAAATTGTATTACATGATTTAGACGTTATTTTTAATTTTGGTTATAATTGTGGTATCGCAGGAATTTGTGTTGGTTGATGCACATCACATGAAGTGTAAGCAAATAGGGACTTGAGTTGATACTACTTGATTTGGAGTTAGAGAAGATATTTCATGAGAAAAAGAAATAAATAATTATATCATGACAATCACCAAGCAAAATGGACTTAGAGGATGATGCAAGGAATGACCCGCCGAGGCAACAAGTTCTTCAAAATGCTCAGAATGGTTAGAAGACTATATGAGATTTCGTGAGTCCTAATATGCAAGGTGATCAGACACCAATTGTAAGGCCGGTGGTAGCAGTAAACAACTTTGAAATCAAGCCAGTAATGATCCAAATGATCCAAAATTCACCATTCAATGGGCTGGCATATGAAGATCCATTTAGTCATATGTCTAGATTCTTGGAGTACTGTTCTACCTTCAAGATGAATGGAGTATAGCCTGATGTAATTCGGTTGATTCTCTTTCCATTTTCTCTTATGGACAGAGCAAAAAGATGGTTTACAAGCTTTCCACCCAACTCCATCAACACTTGGCAAAATCTTTACACAACTTTTTTTAACAAATACTTACCACCTGCAAAGGTGTTGAGGATCATAAATGAGATTAACTCTTCAAAGAGATAATGAAATGTTCTACACTTGCTGGAAAAGATTCAAAGACCTTCAGAAGCAGTGTCCACCTCAATTGATTCCTACATGGGATTTGGTGCAATCATTTTACAAAGGAGTCAATCATGAGGTAAAGGTCAACATTGATGCAGCAGCTGGAGGTACTATCATGTCAAAGACACCAGAAGATGCCTTGGATCTCTTTGAAGAAATGGTAAATACATAAATTTTGTGGTCTAATGAGAGGACCATTATAAAGAAAGTTGGAGAAATAGAAGTGGATAATTTTATCATGTTGAATGCAAAGCTTGATGCTCTGACAAAAAGGATGGACAAAGTGAATGTGAATACAATATCTACATTGTCTTCCTCATGTAAACTATATCAAGGAGGTCATCCTACCATATAATGCCAAATGATGCAAGGGATGACTATAGAGGGAGTCAACTATATGAGCAACTTCAAAGGACGTCAAAATCAAGTCTATGGTAATACCTATAATCCAAGTTGGAGGAATCATCCAAATTTCTCTTGGAGCAATCAAGGAAACAACCAGTGGAGACCACAAGCACCACCATGATTTGGAGTTCAGAGTGCACAGTGACCTCAACCTCAATTTCAACAAGACAAAAGGTCATCCTTTGGAACTTCAATGGAGAGTAAGATGGAGAAATTCATGGATGTAATATCATCAAAGATGAGCCAGCAAGATGAAGCTCAAAAGAGAATGGAGCAAATATTCCGAAATCATTCTTCTTCTATTCATAATCTAGAAGTGCAAATGGGGCAGCTAGCAAATTTCTTATCAACAAGAAATCAATGTGCATTACCAAGTAATATGGAGAAGAATCCAAAAGAACAAGTAAAGGCTATCATCTTGAGAAGTGGTACAGCGATCCAAACTCCTAAGGCAATAATGGACTTTAAAGAAAAGAAATATGAAGGAGAGAAAGAATAGGATGATGAAAGGGTTGAAACACCAGATAAACCAGAAGAGAAGGCGGAGAATAAAGAAAAAGCAAAGTCACCACCAATTCAACCTTATGAACCTCCAGTACCATATCCACAAAGGTTAAAAAAAAGGAGCATGACTAACAATTCGTAAAGTTTTTGGAAAGATTCAAGACACTCCACATCAATATGCCTTTTGTGGAATGTCCAGCTCAGATGCCAAAGTATGCAAACTTTTTGAAGGAGCTGATTTCCAACAAAAAGAAATTGAAGGAATTTGAGACAGTCACACTCACAAAGGAGTGCAGTGCTATCATCTCAAATAAACTTCTTTTAAAAAGGAAGCAACCAATGAGTCTTATTATTCCATGTTCTGTTGGAAATTTATTATTTTAAAAATCTTTGTGTGATTCAGGTACTTTTATTAATCTTATGCCTTTGTCTATTTATAGGAAATTGGGACTTAGAGAAGTAAGACCAACAAACATTTATCTACAACTGGTATATATGACAGTAAAGGAACCAAAACGACTAGTGGAAGATGTGCTTGTAAGGGCTGGAAAATTCATATTTCTAGTAGACTTTGTCATTCTTGACTTTGAGGAAAATGAAGACGTTCCATTGATCCTTGGTATGCCTTTCCTATATACTGCCAAGGCAATCATTGATGTTTATGATGGAACACTAACTCTAAGAGTAGGTGAGGAAAGTTGTAAGTTCAATATCTATCAAGGTATGAAACATTCTTCTGAAAGTGATTTGTGCTTTAGAGTTGATGTTTTGGATGAATGTATGATTGAAATCCAATGAAGGAGGTTGGCAAAGTGTGATGAATTGGAGTATATTGAGAAGTGTATACAGATACAAACCCAAGATGAAGATTACCTTAAACACCAAACTCATTTTTCCTAAATTTAATTACCAAACACTGAACCTACACCACCATTAACCATAAAGCCACCGAATGTAGATTTGAAACTTTTACCTTAACATTTGAGGTACACTTTTCTTAGAGAAAACCAAACCTTACCTGTAATTATATCTTTTAAGCTCACCCAAAACCAAGAAGACTTGCTTGTAAGGATGCTCAAGAGGAGAATAAGAGTAATTGGTTGGAAAATTTCGAATATAAGAGGGATAAGTTCATCTTATTGCATGCACAAAATTCTAATGAAAGATGGATACAAGCCAACCATTGAAAGGCAAAGGAGGCTAAATCCAAACATGCAATAAGTGGTGAAAAAAGAGGTGGTCAAGCTATTAGATGCAAGGATTATTTATCCAATTTCAGATAGTTCATGGGATTATTAGATGTAAAGGAGGCTAAATCTAAATATGCAAGAAGTGGTGAAGAAATAGGTGGTTAAGCTATTAGATGTAGGGATTATTTATCCAATTTCAGATAGTTCATGGGTAATTCCTATCCAGTGTGTACCAAAGAAAGGAGGAATGACTGTGGTAGAAAATCAAGAAGTTAAGCAGATCTCTACAAGAGTAGTGACTGGATGGAGAGTGTGCATTGACTACAGGAAGCTGAATTCAGCCACTAAAAAGGACCACTTTTCACTACCATTTATTGATTAGATATTGGAGAGAATAGTAGGACATGCCTTCTACTGTTTCCTAGATGGTTATTCAGGCTACAATCATATAACAATTGCTTTAGAAGATCAAGAGAAAATGATATTTACATGTCCCTATGGCACTTATAGAAGAATGCTATTTGGATTGTGTAATGCTCCAGCAACCTTTCAAAGATGCATAATGGCTATATTCTCAAATTTGGTAAAAAAAATTATAGATGTATTTGTGGATGACTTCTCAGTCTATGGAAGCTCATTTGAAGGATGTTTGAATAATTTAGAGCAAGTTCTTACACGATATGAAGAGACAAATTTGGTGCTAAATTGGGAGAAGTGTCATTTTATGGTAGAGGAAGGAATCGTTCTTGGACATAAGATTTCAGCACAAGGTATTGAAGTAGACGAAACAAAATTGGAGACCATTGAAAAGCTTCAATACCCAATAAACATCAAAGGAATTCGAAGTTTCCTATGCCATGTAGGATTCTATCGGCGGTTTATCCAGGATTTTTCAAAAATCTCTAAACTTCTTTGTAAATTACTTGAGAAAGATTCTTCTTTTGACTTCACTAATGATTGTAAATTGGCTTTTGATAGGTTGAAAGAAGCGTTGATATCAGCTCCTATAGTTGTTTCACCAGATTAGAATCTTCCATTCGAATTGATGTGTGATGCAAGTGATCATGCAATAGGAGCTGTACTTGGCCAAAGGAAGGAGAATATACTTCATATCATCTATTATGCAAGCTGAACCTTGAATGATGCACAACTCAACTATGCCACAACCGAGAAGAAGATGCTAGCAATAATTTTTGCTTTTAATAAATTTTGATCTTACTTACTTACTTCCAAAATTGTCGTGTTTACAGATCATGTAGCATTGAAATACCTCTTGAACAAGAAGGACTCAAAACCAAGGCTCATACGATGGGTGCTACTTTTATAAGAGTTTGATATTGAAATTAAAGACAATAAGGGATTAGAAAATGTAGTAGTTGATTATCTCTCAAGATTAGAGCTGGAGCAAGAAGATAATGAAGAGGAAGAACCTATCAAGGAGCTATTTCCAGATGAGAAGTTATTAGAAATCTAAAGTTTAAATGCACCATGGTTTGTAGATATAGCTAACTTTATATCAAATTGAAAATTTTTGGAAGAATTCAATAGTTAATAGAGGAAGAAGATCATTCATGATTCCAAGTATTATCTATGGGATGATCCATATCTTTGGAAGCTATGCAATGATAGTTTGATAAGAAGATGTATAGGAGATGAAGAAACAGGTTTAATTTTTTACCATTGTCATGGAATGGTCAGTGGTGGTCATTTTAGTCCACAAAGAACTACTATAAAAGTTCTTAAAGCAGGGTTCTATTGGCCTACTCTCTTTCACGATGCTAGAAAGTGTGTACTCAGTTGTGATACATGTCAAAGAAGTGGCAATATTTCAAAGAAGGATGAAATACTCCAATCAGGAATTCTTGAGGTAGAAATATTTGATGTATGGGGTATAAATTTCATGGGGCCATTTTCTGTTTTAGATAGAAATAAGTACATACTTATTTGTGTAGATTATGTGTCCAAATGGGTGGAAGCTCAAGCTTGTGCAGTAAATGATGTAAGAGTAGTTTGTAAATTCCTATGCAAACTCTTTACTAGGTTTGGAATGCCTCGAGCTATCATAAGTGATGGTGGAACACATTTTTATAACAGAAACATGGAAGCATTGCTAGCTCTTTATGGGGTTAAACACAAGATAGTTACTCCATACCATCCCCAAATAAGTGGACAAGTAGAAGTATGCAATAGAGAGTTGAAGCGGATTCTTGAAAGAATAGTAAGCAAGTCAAGAAAATAATGGGCAAGGAAGTTGGATGATGCTTTATGGGCATATCGAACAGCGTACAAGACACCTATTGGAATGTCTCCATATAAGTTGGTGTACAAAAAGTATGTCATCTTCCTGTTGAAATTGAGCATAAGGCTTACTGGGCAATCAAAGCTTTGAATTACGATTATAAGAAAGTCGCGGAAAAGAGACTCTTACAATTGAGTGAATTAGAGGAGATAAGAGAGTTAGCATATGAAGACTCCAGAATTTATAAAGAACGTATAAAAAAATGGCATGATGCCAAGGTGAAGATTAAGAGTTTTCAAGAAGGAGACCAAATATTACTATTCAACTCCAGACTCAGATTATTTCTAAGAAAGCTCAAAAGTAGATGGTTGGGACCATTTGTAGTAAGCCATGTCTACCTCTATAGAGCTATGGAAGTTTACAACACTCAAAGAGAAAAATTCAAAGTTAATGGGCAAAGACTGAAAATCTACCATGGAGGCACATTAAAGAACTTTCGCCAATTAGCCTTTCTGCCTGATTTAACACTCTGAAGAATATGACGGTCTAAGCTCATAGACCTAAAAGAGCACTTCTTGGGAGCTCAACTAAGTTTTTCTTTTTCTTTTTCTTTTCTTTATTTTTATATTCGTATGTTTGAGTTTTGAGTTTTTTTGTATTCTGTTTTGTAGGAAGTGAAGAGTAGTGTTAGAATTTGAGGAAGAGGAGGAGCACACAAAGTTATAAGTATATAGTTGTGTGGGAATTCAGTGATTGTGATTACATGATGTGTGTTTAAATCCTAAAGTTTTTCATGTTTTGATCAAATAGAGAGGTTGCACACCTTGTTACTTAGTCATGTAACCTAGTTTATAAGCATAGAATAAACATTTTGAGGTTTGGCATGCCCATACACATGGCCGTGCCAAACTAGGATAGAAATTGGTTGAATCAGGCATGGCCATGTGCATGGCCGTACATTAGAGACACTAAGAAGAAGCACAGAGGCAAGTCAGGCATGCCCAAGTGCATGCCCGTGCCTGCCTTGCCATAATAGGACATCACAGGCACATGCCCATGCGTATGGGTGTGTGTACTGTCAAATTTTTTTCACTAAAAGACATAAAGTGCATTAAAAATTATGCCCAATCCGAAATTCTTCAATTTCCCACAACCTTCTCACTTTACCAACATCTTCTACTTTCCAATATCTAGGGTTCTTCAATTCTTCATGATTTTTCCAATTTCCCAACACTTTCCACTTTCAATACATTGAAATCTTCAACTTTGACTACTTTCTACATTCCCAACTCTTCAATTCCCCATTTTTAATCATTTTTTATCTTCACTTCCCTCTATATAAACACCATTTTTTTCTCTTCTCTTTCCACACATCTCAATTTCTTCATTCTCTACACCAATTCTTTCTCTCTAGCCAAAATTCCTCTCTTAGCAAGTTCTTTATCCACCACTCACTCATGGAAAAAAAGCCACAAAAGAAGACTTATGCTACAAAGAAAGTAAAGCCAAGATCGAAAAGGACACGTGGGGAAAGCTCTACCAATCTGGGTGGTAATTATGAAGATCATATAGTAAGACCTTTCCTTACCCATATTGAATTTATTTATGAGGGGCAAAGAAAGAAATTTGAGCAATTACTTTCTAGAAAAATTATGCCAAACAAATATATGAGTGCATCTTCTTTGAGAGCAATAGGTTTGTTGGATGAAGTGCAAATGTATCTCTCTAGGATAGGGTGGAAAGCATTTGTATTGTTACAATATCCAACTTATGTTAGGCCTACCTGTGAATTTCTATCTTTATTCCATTTTGATGAACAATCATTAATGATGACTTTTAGATTGGGGAATAAAGAACATAACATGGGTTTGTTTAAGTTAAATGATGTGTTTCACTTTCCTGCAAATTAAGATGCTATGGTTGAATATGATAGACATGCATTTTGGAATGAGATCATAGGCAAAGAAGTGGATTTTATGAGGCTAGGACAGCAAAAGAATCTCAAACTCAATCGCCGACTCTACGGTATTTCCATAGGTTGATGGCACATTCATTATTCTCTATGAAGGATGGTGATTCTGTAGTAACCATAACTGAGTTGAACATTTTATATTGCATGTGTAACAATGTGAAATTAGATATGTGTCATGCAATAGCACTCAAGTTGAAGGATATAGCCACCAAAATGGATGGGGCCATCAAGATTGGTGGATTTATTACTAACATAGCTTGTTATATTGGTTTTAATGTTGATAACATACCATTTGAAAAGCTCAAGGGATATTATTTGATTGATCTTTTGATGATGGAAACCATTGGTATGGTTACAAGGAAGGGACCTGAATATTATAATCTTGTTAATGCACCACCACCACAACAAATGGATGAAGAGGAGGAAAGTGCTGAAATATAAAATGTAATGCAAAGAATGGATGATCTAAAGTTGCAAGTGGGAGTGATTGATTCAAATATTGGAGAGCTAACTTCATTGGCACATGGCATGAACACCAACATAGCTAATATACGTTAAGACATCAATATGATCAATCACAACTTTATGGCTTATTTCCAATTGCAAAACTTCTTTCCACCTCCTTATCCTCCACAAAACCCGGGGCATAACAATTGAAGCTTTGGCGAAGAGTAGTTATGTGTTACGTGTTAGTTTAGTTGTTTTGTCTTATCTTTAACTTTTCGTTTACGTTTGATGTATATTTTGTGTTTTGATTATTATTGTAATTGTGTGATCTTGTTGAATTCAATATGTTAAATATATTTTTGTTTCAATTCCAATGCCTTCAAATTTAATCTTTGCAAATTATTTCTCATTTATAGGTGTTTGACACGCCCATGCTATTTTTCGACATGAGCATGTTAAACATGCCCTGTTTTGCACAAAGCAAGCACAACCATATGCATGGTCGTGCATGTGCATACTATGCCAGGTGCAAAGCAGGCACGGCCATGCGTATGGCCATGCATGTGCATTCGGAGCCAGGCGCAAGGCAGGCATGCCTATGCGTATGGCCATATGACCTGCACACCAAATTTTGACAAGTACCCAAATTTTGACAAATTTTCATGCTATGAGAACATTGCAAATTTTAAGTGTGGGGGAGGAAAAATAAAATTTTTCCATTTAATTTTATTATTTTCCGTTTATTTTTATGATTATTTTAAGTATTTTTAGTTTTTAGGATTTTAATTTACATGTCCTTTTTCTATTAGGATAGTGAGTTTTTATCTTTTAATAAAATTTATCTTTTCACATAGGATTAGGAGATGAGTTGTGTAGTCCTTGTAAACTTCTAATTTTGTTCTTCTATTTATAGGCATAGAATTGTTTTAATTCTCAAAACTTCAATATTCTTTACACTTTTCTTTTAATTAAATTCTCTACAATTATTTTCTTGCTACCTAATGAGTTCAAATAGCATGTCTAGCAATAGCCGAAGGTCCAATGTAAAAGGGAAGGCACCAATAGAGATAAAACCTAAGCCAATGGATCTCAAAGATAAGTATGATGCCTTTTTCCCTATTTTCTTGGATGAATAAGGTAAGAGATTCTGTTCTCTTAGCAAAAGAAACATATGAATGCCTAAATACTTTAATGATCAAATCTTGAAAGATATTGGAATGTATGATTTTGTGAATGTTTTGTGAAAAAGGCTAGGCTGGTATAAGTTGTTTTTAGAATTGACTATTGAATTCTACACTACTTTGAAAATCAAAGATGAAGAGCAGAGAATTTTTTCATGTAGATTCTTTATAAAAGAATATGAATTTGATTATGATCTCATGACTAAAATTTTTAGTTTTGCTGAATGAGCTATTTGTCAACCTCCTCCTGAATTTAATATGAGCAATTTTTAGTTTGAAATTACAAAAGGGGATAGAATAAGTCAATGAGATACTATGGTTAATGGTCTAATTGATAGTCACTTATATTTGCTGATGCACAAATTCATAGCACATACTATCTTTGGTAGGAATGATAGTACTAAGGTTATGCCTGATGAATTATTCTTAATATGGTGTATGTCTACTAACCGTAGGGTGAATAGTGCATATCTTGTATTTCGTTCGATGTGGCGTGTTGTGCAGGGACGCAAAATATTAATGTCTATGGGCCACATTATCACGGGCCTGGCCATACACTTTGTACCAAGGAAACTCGCCATTTTTGCACCATTGGAATGTGAGATCTTTGATGTGGATTTTTTGGTCAGAGCTGAGATCATCACAGATTTGGGAAGGCTAGAGGATGCAGACAATCGAAGATGCTATCAACTGCGTCACACTACCTTGAGACATGGAGATATTCCTCTACCAAGGATGGTAGAAAATTTTGATGACGTTAGTAAAGAGGAGGAAGAAGATGTCAAACCTCAATTAGCTCATGAGAATGCAAGGGTGAATAAGAAGGATGGTAAGACCAAAGCAAAGAAAAAGAATAGAGCAGTAAAAAGGAAGAGATTTGAGGAAAGTATTGAGAGAATTAAAAAGAAGATAGACGATGTGGCAAATCGAACTGATCAAAGGCTTGATCACATAATTATGGATGTGATCTCTAAATTTAAAGTTTATGAGACCCTACGAGACGTAAGGATGGACAATTTTATGGCTAAAGTAGAGGAGCTGAAATAATTGATCTCTCAAAGCAAAGGAACTAAGGCATTGACGGAGCCATCTGTTGAGGTCATAGTTCTAGAGACTTCATCTTCGAATGCATCTGACTAAGGGAGTTTTCTTTCCCTTTTATTTTTCTATTTTTTATTTATTTATTTTGTGTTTTGCATTTTAGTTTATTATTGCATGAATAAAAGACATTTTACTTGAGTTTTTAAGCCTATTTTTACTAAGAGTTAGTATTATTAGGTATGTTTTTCTTTAGTAAGTGTGTTAATCTCCTTTTAATACTTGGTTTGGATTGTTAAGTTAGAGGAATAACTTATGATTAAGAATTTTTAAATTTTAATGAACTTAATGCTTACTCCTTCATTGAATGATTGAACTAAGACGCTTGATAGTTGAGAAAGATATTTGTAGAAATTTAAATATTTTATGTAGTTCATATATGTATAGGCACTTAATAAAAAAAATAAGTAAATAAATAAGTTCCTTAAGCGAGATGGAGCATAAAATGCACTCATGCATATACTCCAATACTCTATAAAGGGTATGAGTATCCAAAGGGCTTTATTGAGGTATCCATATTGAGTAATATGGAAAGGTGGGGGATACTGGAATAGGAAAATTCTAAGGAATAAATTATGTACTTTTTAAGTATTATTAGTGAAAGAACTACTTGAGTGTTAGTGTTTCATGCCTACTTTCATTTTTCTTGGTTGTTAATCATACTTTTTCATGACTTCAACGAGGGAGTTTGCTTTTCACTTGGTAATTGTTATGTTCTTGGTTGTAAGTTATTGCTTTAATTTTCAATTATAAACTTTGTATTAAGGGGAGATTAGAATGGTTACTCAAGTTAAAAACTACTCATGATGTTGGTTCTTTGTATAAATAGGTTGTTCTCTTATTTTTGCTTGAGGACAAACAAAGGCTCAAGTGTGGGGGAATTTGATGAGTGTAAAATATGCATGTGTTGAGCACTCTATTTTATTACATATTAAGTTTAGAAATGCATTGTTTAGTTAGTTTTTAGTTAATTTAGTTAGTTTTGTTATTTTATTTTAATTTAGGTGCTTTTATGTTAAATAGGTAATTTTTGTTTAGTTTTTAGTTGTAGGATGCATTCGAGAGGAGATGAAGATAGTACTTAAAGATAAGATAAAATTGAAGCTTAAAGTTGAAGGATTATTCTCGCATCAGGGCACGTGGCTGTGCGCTTGTCCATGTCTAAGTTGCATACCCATGCGCTTGCCCATGCCTGAATTAAAGAAAAATAAGTTACAGAGCACACGCCCATGTGTGGAGGCACATGCCCATGCGTACAACCATGCCTGATTCCAAGATTTTAGAGTTATTTTGATACATGGGCATGTCCAATTGTTGCGTACTCATGCATGATGATGTGGCAGCTAATCAGAAGTAGATTTTAAGATTGAGTTTGGATAGATAGAAGCTCATCTTTTAAACCTATGTTTAGATAGAGTTTGGGAGGTTTTAAATGACCTTTCTTATTAGGAAACTAGGTCTTTTAAATAGAACCATCTATTTTTCATTTAGAGAGTTCCTTTTTTTTTTTAGTTCTCGATTTGGTTTTCTATTCTCTTTGTTTTCAGAATACATTTTCATTTTGCTTAGTTTATAGTATAGGAGATACTTGGCTTGAAGTTAGAAGAGCAAGGCTTCCTTACATCATTTGAAAGGGGGTTTTTCTTGTATCACTCTTTTATTTATTCATTATTATGTTCAGAATGGTTTTCATTTCTTCATTACTTTCTTTTATTTTTAACATAAGTAGCTAGATCCTTTTTAGGGTTCTTATTCTGAATTGACCATGTGCTTATTATGATTATTGTTAGGTTGCTAAATCTAAATTCATTAGTTGTTGTTGTGCTTAATGTCATTTTAGGATTGATCACCCTAAGATTGAATTAATACTATAGGCTTAATCGAGAGATAACAACTGTAGGATTAGGCAATGATCTATTGATGGCTTAATTAGTTGAGAGACAGTTAAGTGATTAGTATTGATTAAAAGGTTGTGTTTAAAATTGGATTTAAAAGACATTAGGTTAGTGAGAGCCATTAAACTTAGTGTTAATTAATCTCTAGTTAATTATAGGTTTATCTGAGAGAAAAATCTATAGTTTATAAGATCCCTTCAAAATGAATTAGAAATAGTTAAACCTAGTTGATTAATCAATCATTTGAAATGGTCTAATTAAGAATAAGAACCCTAGATTTTAATATTTATTTGAATTTAAATTTTATTTTAGTTTGCTTTGGTTCTAGTTTTTAAAGAATCTAAACTCTAATTCAGTGTCTAAACAAACGAACATAGTTAGTATTTCAGTATTCAATTTACAATCTCTGTGGGACAATATCTTTATTACTACTTGATACAATTCTATACGCTTGCGGATTTGTACACATCAACAAATTTAGGATTAGGAAAGAATCAGAATGGGCCACCAGGATTTATTGATTTTTAGATTCCAAATCTAAGGTATGGGATTTATTACTAGCGTGAAAATGATGAATCTAACAATGAGGAGAAATGGAAGCTGTATAAAAAGTTTACTAAAGAAGGCAATTATCATCCGTATGTTGGCACATCTGAGCCACTATTTCTAGCTGGAAGAAAATTTTCTAGATTTAAGATCTTTACTGAATACTTTGCTAGGTTGAAAATAGAGGAAGAAAAAGTTGCTGCATAGGTTTTTGAGGTTATTAAGATAGAGGAGCTGATAAATGATGAGAAGCCTAAAGAGAAGGTGAAAGATGCTTAGAATAAAGCTGAAAGCAAAGAAGTTGCTCTAGTAGACCTGAAGTTGAAAGATATTACTAAGAATAAAGAAATTGCTATGGATCTGGAGACCTTTGTCTAGAACTCTATTATTGATATATTTCATAATGACTATGGTGTTTCTTTGGCTGGACTTTTTAAAACTGATGATTTATTTTATTTTAAGGTTAATACCATAAAGTTTGATTTTGCTTATTTTGTGTGATGTTTTTCCTAATGGTTATTTGAGTTGTGATGAACATTTCATGTATATATTTAACATTAATTTTGTATAAACTGAAACATTTAATTTAGACATAATTAAAAACTCTAAAAATATATTAATTGCTTACTTTTGATTAGAGAGAAAAATGAAAGAAATATTAATAAAAAGATAGAAAGTATTTGCTTGGGGTTATGAGAATATACTTATGATAGATCAAGAGACTACGAAACATAGGATCCCTACATATTCTCACATCACACCAATAAAGCAGAAGAAAAGGAAATTTTCCAATGATGAAATTTTAATCGAAATGAGCTCAGTAGTGTAAAGCCTGGAATCTAGCCCATTTAACAAAGATCACGACCTATTAAGCCCATAAAGTCCTTAAAGCTTATTGAGCTCACCATGGAGGTGCTACTAAGGTGCTGCCTTATTAAGGCAGCGCCTCACTGATCACGCGATGCCTTTAGTGGAGTTTGTTTTAAAAATATAATATAAAATATCTTAAATAAAACATTGATGCTTTTTTCTCTAATATTCTGTAACGTTATCATGATTTTCTAGAATAAAAAATTTGTGGCTAATAGAAAGAAAGAGTGAAGGTAATTTTGGGGTAAAAAAGAGATAAAAAGAGAGGAAAAGCAAAAGGAAAAAGGCTTTTTTGGGAGCATTTTGAAAATCAAAGAAAAAAAAGAAAACATAAAAAAATTCTAAAGAAGAAAAAAAATAAAAAAGTTGGTGAGAGGAGACTTTTAGGGACACACATAAAGTAAACATTTAGAGGAGGCTAAGAGGGAATAAGTTAGAAAGAAAAAGGCAAGCTAAGAAGGGGACAAAGGTGTAGTTATAGAGACTCTGGTGGCTAAAGCATTCTACTAGTCAATTAAAGGCCAAAGGGCACGTGTACTTGGGAAGAAGGGTTCAAAATCTTGCCTTGCATTGCAGAAACCTCACCACCTTATTGCTAAGTTCACTTTTGAGGGCCTAAACAGGGAGCTGAACCAGAGCTGTAATAGTAGGCTTGTTTTTTGAATATTTCTTTTTGTTTACTTCCATTTCTAATAATTTTGACATAATTTAAGATAATTAAGGATTGGTTTAGAACTTGACTGTGTAATTATGTTCTTTACTTATTAGAATTCATTTTATGATGATTATGCATGTTTATGATATCTATAAGTGTTATTTATAGATAATGTACATTCTATGATGTATCAAAGTGCACTGAGATGGTGCCTCAATGTAGTTAGGTGCAATTCTAAATGCCTTAGTACATTAAAGCGGCGCATCAATGACTGAGGCGTCACCTTTGCATGATTTGGAGGCCCTCCATGCGTAACAAATGTGGTTTTTCTTGTATGTTTTCTCACATTTTATTGTTTAGTTAAGTTTTCTTTTATATTCTACATTTATATATCTAACTATTTTTATGATGATTGCCTTTTGTTCTTAGGTCTTTATTCAAATTCGATAGACTTTAGGGCGATGCCTCGTCATTGAGTGCTGCCCTTGTGTGGCGCCACCGTGATAGGGCCATGAAGGCTCCTGGAGTGGCAGATTATGGTTTTATGCATTTTTTTTCTTATTTTTTCTTGACTTTATTTGTATTCTGAGTACCTCATGATGAATTTGTTATTTAAGAAGTTAATTAGATTTGATTTATATCATGTTATCCTTTTAGTTAGCATGTTGATTTTTTTTTATTAGTTTGTATACTGACTCTTTTCTTTTGTAGGTTTTATTTATTAAAGTTACTAATTTTAAAAGCTAACTGTTAGAATAACGAGCAGAGCAGTAGTAGTAGCAGTAGGCTATTGCAACCTTTATTTTATTTTATTTTATTTACATTTTTATTTTAGTTTAATTTGTTTATTATGTATGAAAGGATTGTACCATTTCTCCTCCGCTCTTTTTTTGTATGTGCTTTTTATTTATTTTCTTATGTTTGTGAATGGTTGTAATATGATGAATGGATGGATACATGTGATGATGTAGCGGATATTATTTTGATGAAAATGGACTAATTTATAGAATTGGACTAAATTATAAAATTTGACAATTGTGTAGGAGGAAATTGCATTTCGCATGTAATAAAAAATAATTAAATAATAAAAAATAATAAAATACAAAACACAAATGAAGGCCAACTACAAGATTGGGTGAGCATTCAGACCTAGTTTCCGAATTTAATCTCTAAAGATGACTGCTGGGCCCTCTATGGGATTTGGTTGTTGTATAATGTGTTCGGAATTTCACCAGGGTAGCAACTTCTTTCTTTAGTCTAAGTATATCAACCCATAATCGTATTTTCTAATGGGCCTTGAGTCCATACAGTGTCGTAGTCGCCAACAATTGGATGTGCACTAAATCCCGTCACCTACAGTTATAATATTTGTATTGATATATTAATTTACATATAAATAATATTATTTCAAATCTTAAAAATTATTAAAATAATATATTATAGTTAATTATTTTTGAAAATAATAATTTTTAGCATATTAATATAATATATAATAATTTTTAATTTAATACATAAATTTATATTATATCAATTATATATATATATATATATATATATATATATATATATATATATATAGAATTAATTATCGTGATAATATTTTTCTACAGCAAGTGTTTGTTCTTAAAAAATTTGGTCCCTAAACACTAATAATAGTATAATATTTTTCATGATAGTTTACTATAAAATATATAAAAATACTTAAATTTAAATAATTTTAAATTTATGTGTTAAAAAATAAAAATAAAAATATATTATATTAATATACTAAAAATTTATCATTTTAAAAAATTAACTATAATATATAAATTAAAAAATATTAATTGTAACACCCGTATTTTTTTATATGCACTATTCATGCATATTATTTTCATAACATGTGGAGTAGAGTTATGGTTTGCATCTAAGTGAAGTATGTGTATATTGGTAGAAAAGGACTCAATTGCTAAGAAATTTTGGAGTTATTTGTCAAAATAGAAAGTTGTGGATTATTGAGTAATTATCCTAGTCCATTAAGGGGTGATGAGTTATTTTGGTAATATTTATGTATATTTAATTAAGAGAGTTATTATGTTTTTATTAAGTGATAAGTTTGTTTTAAGGAGGAAGACTTTAGAAGGGGCAAATGGTGATTTTTGATTGGTGTATGTTATATGTGTGTATAAGTGTGTGTAGTTGTAAGAGTGTGTATAGAATTATAGAGAGGAAGAAGAAGAGGGAAATTTTGAGAGGTTTTGGGAGATTTTAATAATTTTTTATACATTTAGCAAGGATTGTGGGGAGCTTAAGAAGATTAATTAGCCATTTGAGCATCATATTTGGTAAGTCTTGCCTTTATTTTGGTTAATTGAGTTAGGTTTTGTATGTTGAATTTCGGGTTCTATTTTTCCATGTACATCAGTCTTACTATTTTGATCAGATCTTGAGTTGTAGACCTTTGATTTAAGCAATGTTTGATACTCTGGAAACTTCAGAGTGTTCTCTACAACTTTTATGTTTTAAGGTTTAGCTGATTCTGCTGTTAAGACTAACTGGTAGGGTTCTACATTTTCATGCTCATGCTATCAACTCTGTTTTACCCAAGTTGCATAAAAATCCAGAATTAATTCCACACACATCCAAATCAAGTAATTCTAATTGGAATTTGAAGTAGACTCATAGGTCTAGCTTCAGTAATATTTTCATAATTTTTAGACATGTGTGTGAATTATTTGGACATATTGAACCTTAAGCATGTTGTTGCACTTAGTTGCATTTTGTTGAGTTGGATGCAAGAGTCATGTTTGCTATGTGGTATTGATGTATGATTATGTGTAGGAATTGATAAGGATGTTGAAGACACTACTCACTAGGGGAGCTTTACTTTTGAAGGAGTTGAAGCACCTTGAATAAGTAATTATTAATAATATATATATATATATATATATATATATATGTTGATTCTCTTGAATAAAAGAATTATGTGCTATGAACAAATGAGGCTAATTGTGTGATGTGGTTTGAAGTGACATATATATGTATATTGTGAAGATGTTGAATGGTGATTGAATGTGGTATGAAAATGAACAATATAGATTGTGTAAGTAATTATTAATTATATATATTGAATCTCTTGAATATAAGAACTATATTACTATGAATGATTAGACAAGTATGTGATGTGGTATTATATATATATAATATGTATATATATTGTAAGAATGTTGTGTTGTATTGGATTGAATGATTGAATGAGGTGTGAAGTGAATATGAAAAATGTATTGCTATGAATGAATTGAGCAAGTTATTGTGATGTAATATGAATAAACATATGGATTATAAAAATATTGAATTGTGATGAAAAGAGTTGATGGAAAATAGTGTGAAATGATGTTTGATATTGAAATGTGAATTATGAATGAGAACGTGGCTTAATTGAATAATGGTAAGGATTATGTGTGATAGTGAGGCTAAGCCGGGCGTATAGCCTTCATTGATTGTGAAATCTGGAGCTGAGCCGGACGGATAGTTCCAATAGTAGTCACATGAGAAAAAGATGAAATGTGAGATGGGTAACCTCAGCCGGGCGTATAGCTACTCGATAAATTATATGTAAGAATGTGAGGATGTAAGACTGGGACTGAGCTAGGCGGATAGTCTCAGTATGTGACCACTTGTGAGAAATGCGCATGTGAGGTGGTTCCAGCCGGATACCAAAATATGATGTGTGATATAAATGGATGAGTTTTGGAATCATGAAATGAGATGTGAATGTTCATCTAATTGATATGTGGTGTACATATTTGGTATATATTTGATATATATTCGGTATATGTGGTATACACATTTTGGTACATGTTGTGATATGAATGAATAAGCTTTTGGTTACATGAGATATTATGTGATTATTATTTTATATAGATTTGAAATAAATTATAAGTGATTGTTGTTTGTTAGAATTGGAAGCATGATTATATGTGTATCTTGGTCAAATCAAGACTTGTTATGTATATATATCACTTAGTTAGTTCTTGAGAAGTGATATATATATTGTTATATTGGTAATTTCTTATTGAGTCGCAAGCTCACCCATTTGCAACTATTGTTCAGGAGATAGTAACAGCTTGACGCTTGCTTAGCTTGTGATTTCTGGAGGCTCGAGGTGTGCTTGGTGAATTAACTTCTATTCTCATTTGTCATGCACCACATGCATTTGGTGATATTGTTATGAGCATTGTGGCTCTATGTCAATTTGTGCTAGGAATGCTTTGTGTGATATGCATTTTGTAATGAATTATGAGCAATTGGGCATTTTGTATAGTTGTGTTGGAAATGCACTATGTATGTGCATATTTGGAGTGTGAGGATGATGTATATTGTTGAGGTTATGACAAACCTTTTGTATGTTTTGAATGTGCAATTTATGCAATATATATATGAGAAGTATTGTTTATGAAGCATGTTGTGTTGTGCATTATTAATAGGTTGTGTTTAAAGCAGGTTTTGGGACAGAGCAGGGAGGGACTGTCACTTGCCACTGGCGAGTGCCAGTGACTGGTGACCGCCAGTCCCCCTGGCTGCCACCAGCCTCTGGCACAGCCCAACCATAAAAAAAAATTATACTTCTAGTTGTTTTACTTGCTTGTATATATGTGAAGTATGTTGAGTATGAATGTGCATGACATGTATTATTTTTAATTACTTGTTTGATTAAATAAAAATATTTCTTGGACATGTTTGTGGGTTTGTTTGAGGTCACGTGTTGCGGGTCTCACATTAATAATTTTTAACATATCAATAATTTTAAAGATTTAAAATAATACTATTTATATGTATATTAAAATGTCATACAAATATTAAAATATTTATTTATGTTAAAATATTTTAAAATTATATGTATTAATATATAAATTAAT